>JABUQX010084834.1:0-32500 GCA_015478945.1 Trachelipus rathkii | reverse complement strand
GACTGATACCGTTCTTTGTTATCGGCGCGAAGTCTCAGAGTGAACAACACCTTAGGTAAGAGGCTCGCGCCAGTCGAAAAGGGCCTAAATCGATGTTTCTTGCAACACTACATCTCAGAACAGCTAGCAATTTCTTATTGTTGAAAGCTTCATGAGGCACATTTGCCCTGGTATTCACGCTACATCTAGTTCCGGTGAACCAGTTCCACATCCTGCAGGGACTTCTCGAACAGGCACTAGTGAAATTCGCTCTAATCCGAAATAATCGCGCTGAGAATCTCCGCAAACGGAAATAGCTGCGTGAATGTGACTACAATTTTCTGCCCCGAATTAATTTCTTTGAGAGGCACGGAACAGTGACTTCTGTAGCGGTCTTTACGTAGTAGTATTGTATCCTCTCGCATTCAGGTAACTTAAGAATTCCTATGGACAGCTTCAAACTTCTTGGTACTTCTTAAGACACGTAATTAGACTCTATTACTGTACAGTTTATAATTTTTTCTGCCATGGTTGAGCATGTGCGGGCATGAACTGTTTTTTCTTATTATGATATGCTGAACGCAATTCATTTTTATACAAGGAGGGTTTTAGTTCACCCCTAAATATCTTTTATTCATGTATTCGCTGATTAGACTTCTGCAGCGACTATTTTCAGCACAAAAACTCGCGGAAAATAGTTTTAAATTAGAATCGCCAATTAATCTATCTTTTTCTTGTTATAAAAGGGAATTTCTGTTTATTAACTTCAAATTGTTTCGTTTTCTTAGCATCAGATCGCTAAGGTACTTATCAGACTGTTGGTTTTGTCTAATTTCTTCGAAGTCCAAATCTCGCTATTAAATTTATTTTGGCAGTTTCCAAAATGGCCGCTTCAGCGCGACCACTGTTTTCATTTCGAACATATAGGTCTATCGGCGCACTTTCATTCATTACCAAGTTAATAGCCCCTACGTCAGAAGCTGTAGTAGTCCCAGCTGACCGCTCATTGGCTGTAGTGACTAGGAGGGCGGAGTCACAGCCTACACTATTTGGAACTGGATTTTTCCTACATCATCCTCATCTTGGGCAATATTATTTGCAAGTAAATATTTTAATAACGTATTTTTATTTTCGTTAATTAACTCCATCGTGATATTGAAAGTACTCAAGATGGCTAGTTCCTTAAATTCACTAGCATTATAATTTTGTACATCATTAGCGTGATTTATTTTATATACCAACGCGCTTGAGCACGTGCAGATACGTACATTCTTTCCCGCCAAAATTGCCCCATATTTCTTAAATAATTTTGTTAATCTTAATAAAAGCTTATTTACCGGCAAATATCGTTTTTCTGTTGCATCAAAAGACCCACTATAAAAAGTAAAAGGAGTTCCATCCTCATTGTCCGACATGATTACTGTAATAAAAGCTTCATTATTTGCATAAATATAAACTTTGAGTACTCAGCAATTATGGGATGAGAAAACCGGGTGCTTTAAAAACTACGTTTGAAGCGTTCTTTTTTTGGGGACGTGGATGGCCTAGTGGTTAGAGCATCCGGCTATTGAATAACCTTCTGCGATCGTTGGATGGTTAAAGCTCCGATCCGTGATGGAGAGTAGAATACTCCTGTGACTCATGTGGAGGAAACCTAAGTCATGAGGCATGACTTAAATGGCATTGTTTTACTGTTCGTAAGAACACTTCTCAGCAGCGGGCGACCACGCGATTTTTTTTATTGAGCTATGTCTTTCCCTATTAAAATAACATATTTAAAGGCAGCATTAAATTTTAAAGTGTGAAGCATTGTTTAGCGATAAATGACGATTTACTGACAAACGAACCACTTGTTTAATTGTTGATGGCGCGAGGAAATTAAATTCCTAGCTTTTTCGATAATGGAGAATATTCCTCTTCAGTTAAAAGTCAAACCTAAGTACTTTAACTTTTTACCCAAATTCGCATTTGTATTCTATTTAAGCAAATCTTAAAAATATTTAATCTTTTCAAATGCCCTTATTTAAGTACGACACGTGTCTGATTTAATCTTAATAGGACTCTGCAAATATCATGATTTAGATACAAGTTGATACACGGGAACGTCTTGAAAGTTACTATAAGATTAAAAATCTCAGAAACCGAACTCGATTTTTAACCATGGGCAGTTGTGTAAAGAAAAATTACCTCAATGTACTATCAAATTATTGTAGTTTGATGACTTTGCGAAAGGCAAATGCTAATAGGCTTTTGTCACATCAGTTTACATTTAAAATTTTCTGTCCATGAAGCGAACTAAATATGTCATTTATATTAGGCATAGCAAATACGTCATTTTTAGCAACGGAATTCAAGCTTCTAAATGTACATACAGATTTCACAACGGGCATCTTTTTTTCTACACATGATCGGGAAAACTCCCATTGTGATGGTGCTCTCTTTAAAACTTTCGCTCTTTCCAAATTTAATAATTCAAACATCATTGAGTATATTTAAAGGAATTCGGCGTGGCTTAAGTTTTTATGTGGGACGCTTATATTAGCTTCATAAGGAAAACGAGCGTCATTTCCTTTCAAATAGCTGTTGGATGCAAAGTTTCCTCTATCACGTAAAACAAAATGTCTCGCCCCATTTCTATCTAAATTTCGACTCCGCTCTCCCCTCCCCAAATTTCTTTGAACAAGTGTCCCAAACTTTAAGTCTGCTTTTCTCAAATTAAAAATTTTTCCGGTAAAAATGAATTTACAAACAAATTCTAATTCATTACAAAAATTATCAGATGTTTGCTTTAAAGTTCCATTAGAAACTACCAGAAGAAGAGAATGAGAGAGTGTGAATGAAAGCATTATCTCTACAAATCGTGTTATCATATATAAATTTATACATCCTTTGCTCTGAATGTCTGTTAACGTATCCAATTAAGAAATTATATTTGAAACAAAATTTTTTTTCAGAACGGACATTCTGAATACAAATAGTAATATGGTTTGTTAAAATTCAATCATAAGTTCTCTTCAACCCAAAATCAATTGTACATTTTACGAGAATAGTATATAATTACAGTATCTTGGCGGCTTTAATTTGACAGAAGAATCGATATATATATCGTTCCCCACTCTAATGGGATTAAATTGAGTCACTACACATCTAAAGAAAACTCTTCATATTTCTATCAACAATCGTTATAAAGTTTATAATTTGCCTACATTATTTATCCATTATTTTTATAACCGGACTTTCTCATAGCTTGGAGCATCGTACAATGCTATTATATTTTGTGAGTCCCGCTAGATGTCAGCGTGGGTACCGTATGGGTCACATCGATACTCACTTATCAATAATTGGGACACTCAGAGCTTCGTTGGAAGGAGAATTACCTCCTTGTACAAGCCATGGAGCGCTTCGCTCGTTACTCGTAAAATTATCCAAAGTTAAATTATTACTATTATTACTATTATTATACTCATTATAATTCCAATTATTATTAGAGTATAACTCATTATTGGTCTCCCAATTATTACTATTATTATTTTTTATAATGAAAAGATTAATTTTGCTTTTATAAAACATTATTTATATTATTATTATTATTATTATTATTATTATTATTATTATTATTATTATTATTATTATTATTATTATTATTATTATTATTATTATTATTATTATTATTATTATTATCATTATTATTATTATTTATCTTATCTTATTATTATTATTATTATTATTTTTTATTTGATTATTATTAATTATTATTACTTATTAGTTTTTATATTATTATGTATTTATTAATTATTATTTTATTTCTTTATTATTGATTATTATTAATAATTTTATCTTAGTTATTATTATTTTGATTTATTATTATTATTATATATAGTTATATATATTGATTATTGTGTTTAGGGATAGATATTATATTATTATGTATTACTTTATTTAGAGTACGATTAATTTCTCTTATGATTTTTTTTCGTTCCAAAAAATTTAACTCTTTTTTTTTATGTACGAATATTTTTTTTTTTTAATTTTTAATTTATTTATTGATTTTTATTTAGTTAAATTTTTTTCACTACAAGTAACTTATAATTAAATTATTATTATTATTATTAACACTCACTGATTGACATTGAGAATATGTTAAATCCTTGCAAAATCCGTCTTTAGAACTGTAACCATACCATCCTGTGGATGGCAAAATTTAAATGTTTTAAAAAGCCGATTACGACGATATCTGCTCCTGAGGGTTCAAAATGAGTGGGGTTCTGATGCGTTTCCCCTAGCCTTTCTATGGAATTAAGACCTCAGGGGCGAGAATGCGCACTTTCCAATTTTGAGTTTGTGAAATAACTAAAAAAGAATAATCGGCCAACATACGACCTGGCCAGTGATGTAAGCTTTCTAATGTGGAAAATCTGGCGTGGGTTTCACAACTAATCACCCACCCGGCTCCGTGCTTCCCCAAGTTGATGCCTATGTCTAAACAGATCTCCCGGTACAGCAATATTTTTCTATTTTGAAACCATCCTTCACAGAAAATCCACCCTGAAGTCCCCCATTAGCATTGTAGAGATCAGACTCGTTTTATACCTCTCTTCAGCATGTCCTAGAAGTCTTTTAATGATTTCAGACCTTTAGGTTGGCCTCTTGACTTACATTTTCCATCCTCTATGGTAAAGACGTAAACCTCTCTCTTGGCTTAGGCCCCTGTCTCTCTGGAACCGCGCCGAATCTCTGCGTCTGGCTTCGTCCTGGTCCGCACCTCAAGTGTGCATCTCGGTTCCTATGTAAGTTCAAGAGCATAGTTCTCCGTTGTTGCTACGGGGTCTATGCGTCCTTGGGTTACCCGTGTGTCTCGAGAAATTGCCGGCGGGGGAGTACCGTCGCGTAAGCTGGAGTCCCGGCGTACGATCTCATCGACCGATAGCGTGTGCTCTGGTCTACCGCTTATAGTAAATCCTTTTTTGTTTGCAGAATGATCTCGCTCCTCTGTTCTGCCCCCTGGCCGTCATCATCCTATGTTCTTGGAAATGTGCCAAAGGGAATGGGGGAGATCATTTCTTACTTAGCACAACTCAGATGGACAACGGGACCCTCTCTCTCAACTGTCGGCAACGAATGGCGGTCTCCCCTCTTGTGTCCATTTCCCCAGGAATACATGTACCCGTACTCCACTGCCAGGTCTAACAAGAAAGCCTGTAACTGTAGGAGTTCTTCCTTTTTTTTTTCTTTATCTCATGATTTTACTTTTCCCGATGGTGTGTGATTGGCAGCGAATATCGGGTCGCTTTTTCATAGGAAGCACTGCCGCCCATCATTTCCATTCTTGCATAGACTACACATCTCCTCGTGTCATATGGGCACATGACTTTGTAAAGGGTCGCCTTACCGAGGGTATCGTCACTCAGTGGTCGCAGGGACAGGTTCCAGATGCTTTTTATGCATTCCAGCTCTTGGAGAATATCATTTCGCTCCCTGCTTAAGTAGCTTGAACCGTCCAGTTAATGCGTGAAGTATGCAGGGGTTAATTGGTCGTTCCCCCAACAATCCCTGTGTTTTTGACATTCTGGCCCCCCATCAGACCAGACTGTGCTATCTTCTGCGCGGTTCCCTTCTTCTCCGCAAGCGGCACAGGTCTGCTCGCGGGGAGTGCCGGGATCTCGAAGGCATACTCGCTTACCGTCCCCATCGTACTGAAGCGTACCCCTTGTCAGTACATTCGGAACTGCGGTCAGACTTGGTGATATGCAAATGTAAGCTCATTGCACGCCCAGCGCGTTACCGAGAATCTTCGCCTTATGCCTTATGCGCCCGCGTGACTGGTATGATTCCTCTGAGCCTAAAGACCACGGCAACGAACTGAAATCGCAGCGGAGCGTTTTTAGTTTAATGCTTTTTTTCCGCCGGACAGGATCTAGCTGCTTTTTAGACGTTCACTTAGCTTCCACTTTAATAAACAAGGGTATTGGTTATATTTATTTTTTTTATGGCTCCACATATCTCCTCAGAACAAATAACAATTCCACTTTTACAAACAGTTCTTCTTAAACATTTCTTGCAATTCTAAACATTCATTTTCAATCACAATTATATATGACAGAATCTCTCTTCATAGTCCGTTTTTATGATATGGGTTAATTATTCTACCACTTTTTAGCAAAATCTTGAAAATATTATTATTATTATTATTATTATTATTATTATTATTATTATTATTATTATTATTATTATTATTATTATTATTATTATTATTATTATTATTATTATTATTATTTTTATTATTCATGGTCTCTCTTTTGGGAGTCTCCCCAATTTCCTCCTGTATCTTGGTGGGTATCTTGCCGTTGTCTCTGTTTTTGTCTTGGGCCCATCTTTCCCTCCATCCCCCGTGGGTGAGGGTGCAGTTCAAAAACCGGTTGTTCTCGCCTTTCTCCGGGCCGCCTATTGTTGGGGACCTGAACCTTGGCTAACCTCTGAGGAGGCTGTCCTGCACCTGGGTGTATAATCTTGGGCTTCGCGTCTTATCCGTGTGGTGCACGGCTGGCATTATTTCATCTTTGGGACTGGACGCGGAGTTCTGGGAGGCTTTGCCGAGACCACATTCATGAACCATCCTACGGGGTGGGGTTTCTGGGAGGGAGGTATTATGCTCTGGGCGTGTGGTGGGCTCGGTTTCAGCGGTTGCACCCCCAGATTATATTTTAGTTTTTATATTCATCATTTGTGTTATTATATTTGTGTTCATATATTGCGGTGCAAATGTTTTTGGAGTTGTCTTTCATCGGTAAAAAAAAAAAAAAAATGCTTTAACCATCCGTCCGGCTCCCATCCCGGCCTCTTCCTGAATGCTTCCAGTCCAGTATCCAACAGGGGCTTCGACGCCCTTGTTGATGAAATGGTTGGGTTGAGTTCTTCTCTCCCCAACCCATTAGTCCCGGGCAACGTTTCTGTTTCTGGGACTACCCCTTCTCGACCAGCGGAAGCTGTTATGTCCTCCTTGCCCAACTCGATTCGATTGTCTACCCAGCCTGCCCTGGTCTCCCACCTAGAAATCCGTATAAGAAAACCGCTACCACGATTGCGCTCTCGGATCCTCCTCCGGGAGTCCCCGGTCTAAACTCCTATCCCCTTTATTTTTATCTACATTCCAGTAGGTCACGTCCATTGACTGCGGTAAGCCACCTTTTCCTCAGTGACGCTTTGGAGACCGTTCTCCAATCGACTGAGGTAAAGGCGACGCCGATGAGAAACGGTTCCATCTTTGTTCGTGCCGCCTCCAGAACACAGAGTCAAATTTTAGCTTCTCGACCTCGGAGTCCTATGTCTCCAAACCGACGATGTCCGCAACACCTCCAAAGGTACAATATACGCTCCGGAGTTTCGTTCGGACACTATGGACGATATATTGGACTATTTCCAAAATCGACATGTGCCAGTCACCAATTTCCTCTTCACAAGGAGAACCCCTCTGTGCCTAACCCTCGTCTTTTACTTACGTTCTCTGTGCCTTTCCCTCCAATAAAGGTAAAACTTGATTTTACCATGCACTCTGATAGAACTTACGTCTCCTTCCCGAGGAGGTGTTTTAAGTGCCACAAATTTGGACACCCCCTGAAGTATTGTAGATCCTCTCAGACCATCTGTTCGCGTTGTGGAGTTTTCTCCACTCCGTCTGCAACAATCTTTGTTGTCCAAATTGTAGGGCCCTCTTCCGGCTTCTTCCATCCACTGCCCATTCTTCATCTTGGAGAAAGAAATTTTAGAACAATGGTTTCTTCTTAAGTTGGATCGCCGTGAGGCCACTCGCCGAATGAGGGAGAAGTTATCCCATCTTCCTTTCCTCTTTCTTTTGCTAAGGCTACGACTGTTCCATCGGCAGTTCCCTCTAGCAGTCCTTCCCGCTCCCATGTGCCTAGTTTGGACACTTCTCGAGTATCACATTCTTTCCTTCCAGCTTGTGTTCCAGTTTCTGCGACACCTTGTGGAATTGAGATTCCGGTTGCTCGAGCTAACTGTCCTCCCAACTCTCCTACGATGATCCGTATGTCCACTCGACTTCCATCGGCGAAGACCAGTTCTTTATCACGTGGTTCACATTGCGGAGATTCACGCTCCGCCTCTGGAGGGTATCTTTTCTATGGTCGTCGACTAACATTAGTGCGTGACCTCTGACTCCCATAACACCATCTCTCGAATCCTCACGACGTTTCGTCTCTTGATCCTGTTCGCCCATCTGAAGGTGCGTCTTCACCCAGATGTCCGTATTATTTTCAATATCGTGTTGCGGACTTCTTGAAGAAAACTGACACCGTTCAAAGTAAGGACCCTCGCTCGCTCGCTCGAGTCTAAACGTGCTCGTCGCTCTGCTCACTTTCCCTGTGAACGTAAGAAGAATAGTGCTTCTTCTCCTACACCTTCTACGTTGCCTATCCACACTCGGCCCACGACTGATTCGATTTCAGTTGTACTCTAGTGAGTCTGAAACCTACTCGGAGGCCACTATGGACTCCTCCGATGACTCTCCATCCGCGGACCGCGGGATCTTCCTGTATCGTCTTTCGAGACAGCGCAAGATTCTCAGCACATCATGACTATTGCCACAGATCGCCTTGGAGGTTGATTACTTACTTCTTTATTAATATGACAAATTTCCTTCAGCGGAATTGTCGTGGCTATTTCCCGAACTATGAAGAGCTAACTAGACTAATCGACGAACGTCACCCGAAGGTTATTTGTCTTCAGGAGCTGCAACTTCGCAATCGTGTCCTTTTTCCACCATTCACATACAGAGAGCTCGTCACCTTGAATCGTGGAGCTAATGATAGAGAGGGTGCGGCGATTCTGCTTCACGAATCGTCCCTTTCAATCGGATTCCCCTTTCGACTCCGTTGCATATGGTGTCAGCTAGAATCCACCTAGGTTCACCGCTTACTCTGTGCTCGGCGTATCTGGCACCTAGCTGTCCTTACACTAGGGAAACCCTTCGAACTTTGTTCAGAAGTTTGCCGCAGCCCATGTTAGTCCTCGGTGATTTTAACCTCCGCCACAAATTGTGGGGTGACACTATCGCATCTCCCCATAACGATTGGATACTTGGAATCCTGGACGAATTCTCTTTTGGGATGTTTAAATACAGGTCTTCCGACGTTTGAACGTTTTGACACGGGTACTTCTTCCTGTGTCGACATCTCATTGTGCCCGATTTCATCCATCGATCGGTTCGGGTGGGAAAGGTCACCTTTCCTCTGGGGAAGTGACCTTATTCCAGCTGGCGGCATGATAGAGCGGATTGGTCTTCTTTCTATCAGGCTACTTACATCCCAGTCCTTCATACCACAACCCTTTTCCGTCTCCGGCGTCCGCTTTCACACTCTTTCGGGATACTATCCTCATGGCGGTGGTTGACCATATCCCGCGCTCTACTGGGAACCGTAAATCCCTGTATCCTTGGTGGAACGCCGATTGTGCTCGGGCTCACCGAGAAAAGCATAAATTGTTCCATTTGTACAAACGAACTTCCCCTCTGTCCAACTTGATTCTTTTTAAACTTCAGCAGCCCGTTCTAGGTGTATTAACCGACTGAGTGAAAACAATATTTCCATAACTACGCCTCTACTGTGAATTCTTCCACGCCTTTGTCTTCTGTATACAAGGTTATGCGTAAAATTTCTCGGAAGCACCATCTTGGTCCACCTATATATACTCCTTACATATGATCCACAACCCTCTGATGTTCTTCTGCTCCAGGATTGCGCCAAGGATGCAGAGCTGTGTTTTCACTTGCCCTCCCTGCTCCAACGCTGAAATCACATATTCAGCCTCTTTTTCAAGCTGATCGTTTAAATGCCAACCCCTCCCCAATATTTCAGTTTCCGCGGAGTGACCCTTTGAGTAACAAACTACAGAGGATGAAACAAGAAAGTGGCCAAAAGCTTCTGAAGCATTCTGGTGCCCCTGGCCCTGAAGGTATTCCTTCCAGATGTTGGTGCATACCCATCCATCGGCCTCAGGCTTCCCTCCAGCCTGTGCTAACAGAATCTGGGGGTGAGGGTGTCTTCCCTCCTATGTGGTTGACAGCTTATATTGTCCCCATTCCAGAACTGTAGGCATCCAATCCTTACTGACAACCATCGATCCATCTCCCAAACCCTGCAACACACGTAAGCCATTCTATATGAACAGGCTTCCTCTCGGTCCCTGTTCCTACATTGGCAGCTACACGTGACATTTTCTGACCAACATTATGCTTTTCAGTTATGCCAGTTCTACTCAGAATCCTCTCCTTCGTTTGTACCATGATGTACGAGAGTCTCTCTCTTCTTCTCATAAATAGACCCTGGCCATTTTCTTTGATCTGGAAAAGGCATGGCGATTCCCACATGGAAGTAGGGTTTTGGCAAAACCCGTCACCTCTTTGCAGGGCTGCCTGTGACAACTTCCTCTTTCAAACCCCCCAGATGTTCATCTGTTCATTTCAGGTCCGGGTGTGCACCACTCTTTCCAGGCATTTTGTCATGGAAGAAGGGGTTCCGCAAGGGAGCGTATTGAGTGTATTGCTTTTTGCAATAGGCTTCAACGGAGTGGTCGATACCATCGCCGACTCAGTCCGTTGCTAACTCTATGTGGATGATCATGCAATGTATGTCACTGGGGCTAAACTCCCTTGCATGGAGCGTCAGCTTCAACTGGCCATCGACAGAGCCACGTCCTGGTGCAGTGCGCATGGATTCAAATTCTCCACTTCCAAAACGAAAGCGATGTTTTTCTGGAGAAACCAGCATCGGGGTGGACGAACTCCGTCCCTTTTAATACACCTGTATGGTTCCCCCATCCAGGTGGTACCGACAGTGAGGTTCTTGGGTTTGTTGCTTGATGATCGCCTTTCATACCTTCCTCATATTAATCATCTTAAAACTGGTTGCCGCCGATCGCTTGCCTCTTGCGGCACCTCACCTCTAAGACATGGGGTGCGGACAGAAAGATACTGCTGCGCCTCTACATCATTCTCGTGAGGGCTAAATTGGATTATGGCTGTGCCATCTATGGGCAGACCTTCCAATCATATCTTCGCCTCCATGACCCTATTCAAAACGAGGGTCTGCGCATTGCAACGGGTGCATTTCGATCATCGCCTGAGGATAGTCTGTATGTGGAGACTGGGATAATGTCCTTATCCCTGCGAAGAGAACAGCTTATGTTATTTTTATTCCTTCGTGTTCAGGTCCCTGCTTTTTCATCCTTGTCACCCTTAATAGAGAGATTCCTCTGCATTCCTGCATATTGGCCGTTCGCTGGGGTTGTGACTCCTGTTTTTGATTTCCTTGGCCTTCCTTTTCAATCGGTTTTGCGCTACAATTTCAAAGACTTTCACGCGAAATGGATTTCTCCTCCCCCCACTGTCTGTTTTGGGATCCAGTCCTTCCCCAAGGCTGAGACACATCCGGCTACGATGAGGGGTTCCTTTCTGTCTCGTAAAGAGATCCACAATGACTCATACCTGTCTACACTGATGGCTCCAAAACGGTAGGCGGAGTAGGAGCGTCGGCTGTCTTCCCAGATCTCGCCATTTCCCATACCCTGCCTCCCTATACGTCCATCTTTTCAGCTGAGCTAATCACACCGGTTTTTTATCTGTGGGCAGAATTAACAACCTACCACCCGGACGTCGTTATACAATCTTCTCGGACTCTAGAGGGGTTCTCTTGGCTCTGCTCGATCTGTCAACAAGGAATCCTTTGGTTTGATCTGTCCAAAAGTTCATCGGCTCTGTTCAATTGAATGGGAGGGCATTGAGTTTTGTTGGGTCCCTTCCCATGTGGGTGTTCCGGGGAACGAGAGAGCTGATATAGAGGCCAACCGTGCTGCCGCCGGCAGGGTAACTAGCAGACTGTTCCTTCCACTGATTATACTGTTGGGACAACTCCCTGCCACCGATTTTTACGCATGTGTCCGTCAGGGTTTCCTCTCCTGCTGGGAGACTTGTTGGGCGGAGGATTCTCGTGGCTCCAAGCTACGCAAGGTATGTTAAACCCCGTCTAGGTCACTGGCCGTCCTCTTGTAAACGAGTCGCTCTGCTCGAAGGTCGTTTTCTCCCGTTTACGGAATCGGACAAACCAATCTCACGCATGGCTTTCGCATGGTAAGAGAGAATCCCCCATCCTGTTCGTGTGATCCTCTTACTATCGCCCATATATTTGTGGGTTGCGACGCAGTCTCAGCCTAACGACTCAAGCTCTTCCCTGACATACTTACCATTCCTTTCCGGAATCGCCTTGCTCATATTTTATCTGACTCCTCCCATTTTCGAGGTGACAAAATTTTTGCGCTCCTCCATTAGCTGAACATCTTATCGAATGTAAATCTCTTGTTCCGTTAATTTTTTTCCTCGTTCTGTGTAGGGACTTCCCCTGTGGTTAGTTTTACTGACACGTTATAGCCGCTCTTTTATATTTCCCTGTACTCATCCTCAAAAAAAATTATTATTATTATTATTATTATTATTATTATTATTATTATTATTATTATTATTATTATTTTTCAGAACAACGATTTTGCCCCAGCCTGATAAGCTTAAGAGTATGTTGGACAAATATGCGAAGTTCCATGTTGATTTTATCAAGAAATATGAATAGAAATATAGGTAAGTATTTAATTAATTGAAATTAAGCCGACTTTTAAAATAGTAACTGTGAAAAGTTTCCATTTAAAATTTAAGCCTTAAGTATTTATTTAATTATTTAAATTAGTGACGGGACGATGCCAAAATAATTTCGGATTCTGATTGAATAATTCGGAATTTTCGATGCAGATTCCTTGATTGGGAAATTTTGAAAATTTCGATGCAGATTCCTATTCATCGAACTATGTCTAAATTAATTTCCGATTTTAACAAAAATTCCCTTTACGATTCTTACAATTCTCGATACTGATTTCGATTCATCGTCCCATCACTACTTAAAATATATGTGAATTAAAGATTCTAAAAAAAAAATATTTTCTTTTATCTTGATTAGCAAAATTTTGGACAAAATATGGTAATTGTTTTTTTTTTTCCTTTCAGGTAAGACGACTGATTAACAAAGTTGGGAAAATTTAAGAATCTAAAGTAATAATTTTCATGATCCAGATTTAAATTTTTAAGATCATTTGAAAGTTAAAAATATTGTTGCGCTTTTAATTATTATTATTATTTTCGTTTTTATTTATGCCAAAAATATTTAGCTGAGTAGTCTCTTCACGCACTTCACAAGCACAAGGCATGGCTTTGTTTTGTGTGGTTTCCACCATCCAGTTCTGTTATATTATTTTTTTAAACCTGTGATTTGGACACGACCAACCAATTTAGTCTTCCAAGGATGTTTTTAGCATTAAAATACGGCTGCAATAACGAAATAGCGCAAAGTACAATGACCGTTGAATGTATATTTTAAATTAACAAATATTATAATTTTTATCAGCAGTCGCCATTCTATAATGTGATTTTAGGTAGTTTTTATTTATTGGAATATGGTAAACATGTTAAGCTACTCAATATTTTATAAATAATTTTTATATATATATATATATATATATATATATATAATATATATATAATATATATAATTAACATGTACTGTAAGTACACTTAAAATGCAAATTATATATAGGTATTTATATATATATCTATTATATATATATATATATATATATATATATATATATATATATATATTATATATGATACCATATTAATATATATAGATTATATTATATATATATATATATATATATATATATATATATTTAAATATTTTTAAACAAAGCCGGATATCAATATATCTTATAAGAGGTTGAAATATTGTTTTTCATTTATTTCATTGGTAAATTGAAAATATTTATAGACTGGTTGATTTTATAATCACATAAAAAAAATTCGGGTTGCACATTATTTTATTATTAAATTCTATGTTGAATGTGTGCCGTATTTTATTTTCCTTTTTGTTACAGTCTTGCAGGGAGGGAAATTAATATATTGCTGTAAAGGCTTCCAAAGGTTAAGAATATATAGAACCAATATAGCGGTTCTATCCATTTTTTTGCGTACCAAAATAATGGAAGTTGGCCGCTCCATAATTTTTGAAAACTTTTAATATTCAATTTCTTTATCCCTGGAAAGTTCAGAACCACCATTCGTTTTTGTAGATTTACTCTGGTTGTAACAGGGTGAGCCAAAATGTTTGACCAGGTGGGGCAAAAATTATCACTTAATAGGAGCCCCGCGCGGCAAGGTAACATAGTCATTAATCTCCAGATTGGTAAATTCTTATTACCAAATTTATTAGAGAGTGAGTTTCGTTAGGCGAATACTTTAAGTACATCGCACCTTTCCTGTTTTTTTTTTGGGACAATAATATTTCACCATTATGAAAATGAATCCGAAAAAATTGTGTTAAAAATCGAAGAAATTTCCCTTTTTCGGGGGTGTATTATTAAAAGAAGGAATTATTAACGATATAAAATTTTGTGATGATACATACTAAAGTAGTAGGCGTTTAACTAAATCTTATTTGAAGTTTGGGTAATATTTTTAAAA
The DNA here is from genome assembly GCA_015478945.1 of Trachelipus rathkii. Taxonomy (NCBI): domain Eukaryota; kingdom Metazoa; phylum Arthropoda; class Malacostraca; order Isopoda; family Trachelipodidae; genus Trachelipus; species Trachelipus rathkii. The sequence goes on along the minus strand of JABUQX010084834.1, from coordinate 17,949 downwards.
AAGGCTTTACAGGTGTCCAAATCAATTTTTTCCCGGAAAATTCCGGTAACTTTGCAATGCGGTAAGTGCTAAAAAATCTTAAATTTTCACACATTATAACTCTACCCATAGATGCCTTTTCACCTGCAATATTGACTTTGGTATTTCCTTGTTTTAAGAAATACAGCCATTCAAAAATGCCAAAAAAAAAATTTTTTAAGTGTGTATGATCAGGGTTGCCGGTAGTTCGGAAGTTCGGGGAGTCCGGAAGTTTTTTGAAGAGGGTTTTGTGTCGCGAGTCGTATTTTCAAGAGGTCGGATGTCGGAGGTCCGGTAATTTTCAAGAGGTCGGAGTCGGAGTCTGAGTGGTTCGAGATAGAGTTGGAGTCGGAAAAATTTTAAACTGAACAAAGTTATAAATTGTAACTCTGTGAATGACTTCAATCACTTCATGCAAGTTTTTTGACTTTCGACTTCACATCACAAAATGCAATGCAAACTTCGAAGATTTTTAACCAGCACCTTATGTTTTCAATTTTGGATTATATTCTAATAAAATTTCAACCTCAACCTTATACCATCTATATTCGTAAGATTACTGAAGGAATAAAAGACTCATGGTACAAAGAAATTCTCTCATTGACAATGATATGATACTAGCTGTTGTTTATATTGATCCAGTCTACCAGGCCCGTAGCTACTGAAGAACCCAAACAAACAAAAAGCTAAATCTGCACTATGTATGCGCCATTGTATAAGGGTTGCAGAAGGTTCAAAAAGGAAAAAAGGATACATCAACATATTGTAATTGAGAAATACAAACTATTCTCCGTTAACTACCTTCTCAATCATTCTTTTAGGAAGTTTCAGAAGATTAGTATTGAAAAGCCTTTTAGATATTGAGAGCTTTAGGCGAAAGCTCGATTTGGTTCAAGAAAAAGGTCAAGGTCCTCTAATCCTTGTACACAATATCCATAACTTTAAATAAAATTTCTTTGCTCCACTGAAAGAAGTTGAAAAATTTATGTAACTTCGAGAGTATCAAAGACAGTTGTTCTACAAGAACTGAAATTGCTGACTGCTCTACCTGTCCAACGCAAGTTAGCCCGGGAACTGCCTTTTTCCTGCTTTCGCATTATAAAATCGACCAAAGAGGAAAATGAAGGAGAACCTGGCAGATGCTATTCTTATTTTTAAGAACTAATCATGCAATGAGTAGATGATATTAGATGTAAGTTCATGTAACAGTAATTGTAGTAGTTTAGTATATATATATAATATATTATATAGTATAATTAAATTATATATATATATATATAGTATATATATATATATATATATATATATATATATATAGTATATATATATATATTAATTATATAATATATTATGATAATATATATATTATATATATATATATATATTATATAATATATTATATATTATATTTATATATATATATATATTATAGTATATATATATTATATATAATACTATATAATATATATATATAATATATATATATAAATCCGTGAAAAGATTATTTAAATATTTTAATGTTTTATTAAAATTTTTTGTGGCTTAAGTCTCTTAACTATAATTTTTAATAATAATAAAAATAATACGTTAATCACCAAAGCAAATTAAGAGTATATTGTTTTTATTAATAGAAATGAGGAAAAATATTTGGTAGTTGGGAAGATTTCTTAGTTGAATGGCTGCTATATGCATACTGTGATGATAATGACAGTTCATATATTTATAGTATATATATATATATTATATATATAATATATAATATATATATAGTATATATTATATATATATATATATATTATGATTATTATATATATATATATAGTATATATATATATTTTCTTTCTTCTTTCCTCTCCCAAGAAGGATTCTTCATCCTGTTCAGCCGCGCAACATCTGTTCTCCAGACCGCTCTCTCTCGCCTATTCTCTCTTCAGCCGCCTTTCATTATTCTTGCGGTAGCTGACATTCTTTCCAGAGAGTCCTCCCCGATTCCGCTCATCTCTTCTCGGTCTTCCCTTGGTCTTCTGTCCTCTGGTGTCCATTCCCATCTTGTTTTCGGCATTCTCTCCTGCTCCATCCTCTCCAGATGTCCCACCATCTCAATCTCCCCACATCCATCTGCAGTATCATCTTCTTCGCACCTATATCTTCTCTAATAACTCCATTTCTATTCTGTCTCTCTTACTCTTTCCAATCATAGTTTCTTAATATCCTCATCTCCGCCGTTGTATTCTACTCTCCGTCTCTTCTCTGTTGGTCCATGGTTTCCGCCTCCGTACAGCCAATGTGGAGTCAGTATTGCTGTTAAAAACATCACTTTTTTTACCTCTATTCCATGTTTCTATCATTTCATCATGGGGTATACCGCTTTCCTAACTAATCCATACTTTTCCATTCTTCGCGTAATCTCTTTCCCCACTTTCCTCCCCCTCTGTTAAAACACCCTCCGAGATAATTGCAGGTATTTACTGCCTTCACCTCCTCGGCATCATTCATACCTTTCTCATCCCCTCCTCATTTCCTCCGCTTACTGTTAATATATCTGCTTCTGTATGCATCTCATCCCTGCTTCCCAACTTCCTGCCCGCGAAACATAACTCCACCACCTCTCGAATCGCCCTCCTCTCTCGCTCAACATCCAGATCTTTTTCGCATTGGCCATTATGCACCCTTCCAAATATCTTTCAAGTCATAGCGGAACATTGAATTACAAGCCTATAAAATATTTAACCACGGACAGTTTCTCTCGGGACACATAAGAAAATAATAGACAAGACGTTGTAACCTTTGATTTCATTCTGTAATAGTCTCGGAAGCCATGTTGAAAAATTTTCTTGAATGGGTTTTCCCGAGGAGTTTGGTTGAGTTGTGACTCACATTACAACATTAAGAAAGGATTGGATATGTATATATGCATTGTTTGTGCATCATAAAGTTATATCTCTGACGTAGCCATTAAGTGGCGGTTTTAGTCTAGTATAAAGGTAAACGCATGTTGTCTTAGCTGACCGTATCACAATAAACTTATTTAAAGCTTGTTTTGTGGTTAGCATGACCTTAGCTTTAAGAATTTACTTTGGTAGGTAGTTGGCGTATATAATCATATTGACCTTTCGTTTAGGAACTTGACAGGCCTTAGGTGTGTGTAGGTTGTGTTTTGTCACTGGGCATGTATTTTGATAAATATTTAGTTGACTGGGACAGTCTCGATAGGTTCATGTTTGCCTCTAACTGGTTCTTTTGTTTCCTTATTATGACTTTCTGATTGACAACGATATGATGGTGGAAAAGAAGAAATTGAAGAAATGTTTTAGAGGTGTTTAGCTGTCGAAAATAATCAGCGGCGTTAGATGTTCTTCACTGTTCACATTCATGTGAAGTTACAACTCATTAAACTTTATGGCACATCGAACGCAACTATATGCTATTTAGATTGCCCAGGCCGACACTACTATTTTTAAAAGAAAAAAAAGAAAAGATTTTCCCAGACACAAAAATACACACAAAGCTCTTCACGAATGGCGCACACAAGGTAGCGTGCGAAAATTCGATGGTTGTTACGACCTAATGAAATTTTTAAGCATTGTTGAAGCTTGAGGAGCTTCATTGGATCAAGATATTTAACCTTTTTATAAAAAACTTAGATCTTTTCAAGTCCTTTTAAGCAAAAACAAATTTGCTATAAGTTTATTTAGGTTTAGATCTTAACTTTATTCTCAAACACTCTCTTTCATTATGTATTACATTGCCTTCTCCATAATTAGTTGAGTGACAGCAACTGCTCTTAATCAGTTTGAAAACGTGATGATGTTTGTTTAGAAGGGTTTTCAAGCAACCATCAACGAAACATTTTCAAACATTTTGGAAGTGCAACAAAACTTCTGCTTTTCTGATAATGAAGAAGAAGAATATTATAATGCCTCTTGTGAGAATCCATAAAATGAAAAGATTATAGGCAATGTACAATTTATCTGTGCATGGATTTTTCAACCATGTTAGAGAAGAAGTTCGCCGAATTTCAAGCATTCATACCTACTAATCTTTATTAAGTACTATTCCATCAACATCTATCCAAAATTTTGCTTAATTTGTGAAAATAAATGTTGATAACCAGACATTTAAGATTTTAGCATTTACCCCACTCAAAATGTGAAATCCAAAACAATATTTCATTACCTCCGAAAAGGCTCAAAGCAAACTTACATTCTACATGAGGAAGAAAATCTTAGCAGAACTGGGCTTTAATTGCTAGCAGTGTTCATCATAGTTCACCAATATAAACGAAGGAAGTTATCATCATTTTGCTGTATCGAACTTCGCTAGAAAAAAAATTCAAAATGTAATAAATTTTTGTTAAATTGGAACAAAAATATATTTTTTTTAGTTTAAATTATTATTAATTTCAATAATTTTATTGCCCTTTATTGAAATAATATATATATATACGGTATATAATATATATATATATATATATATATATATATATATATTATATATATATTATATATATTTAATACTATATATATATATATATATATATATATATATATAATATATCGTGAAATCAGCCAGATATATATATATATATATATATATATATATATATATTATATATATTAATCTAACACCACGGAATTTTATTTTTTGCCTACTGCCATATATATTATATATATATATATATATAATTATATATATATAATTATATATATATATATATTATATATATATATATATATATATATAGTATATATATATATATATTAATATATATATATAATATATATAATATATATATATTATATATATTATAATATATATATATCATCGAGGTGGGCATAAGCGCAAATGAAAGCGCAGAGCGCAATTTAGCGCTTTAGGGTAAATCATGTGCGCTTTTTGCGTTGCGCGAAATTCTTTAAATAATGTGCGCTTTTGCTTTGCGCTTTAACAATTTTTTAAGAGCGCCCAAAGGCACAAATTTGCCGTTCTATATAAATAATTGCGTTTTGCGCTCTATCTAAATAATTTTCGCTTATTTATATATATTATATGATATATCTATATATATATAAATATATAATATATAATATATATAGAATATATATTACTCTATATATATATAATATATTATATATATATATATTAATATACTATATATATAATTATATATTAGGGATGTGCCGAATATGTGAAAAACAAGCCGTAATACCGATACCGATATTCGGCCTAAAAGTATTCGGCGAATACCGAATATCGCCGAATAATACCTCGCTTATTCCAGGAGCCGATAGTTATTTCAAAGTTCGGCCATCCATTGGGAAAAAAAAATAAGAAAACGTGACAATGGTCAACAAAAAAAGGTGAAATTTTTCTTGGATGAACTTTTGTAGCAGATATATGGTAATTCGGAGGTGCTGATTCCATATATATTCTCGGATTTGGTGTATCACATCCCGTTTTCGTGCAATCATGGATCCCTATTTTGCATATTCCCTAGGAATGACCAAAATTCGTGTGCGCACTACGTAGGCTGATAGACGTACCTTCCGCATATATCTACAATAGCAGCAAGTTTACTGCGGTGATATTCGGAAGCATGTGGTAACTTTAGGACGTCTACATGTATGGATGCCAATGACCTGAATGTGTCTATCGTCCATCTGAAAAACAGTCGGATGGTTCGTCATTGTTCACCCAGGTGAACTGAACGATCTTTGTATTGGGAGAGTGTATTGCCGAGTTGTCTGAGCTGTTGTTCGAGGTTGCCATGAAAAAATGACTACTTGGACCATTGGCACAAGGAGTAGTAACATTTTGTATCGTAACAGAGAAAGCAGAGCTGCGGAGGGCTCTTCCAGTCAGATGGTAACCTTGTGTATTGCAGTGAGGTGGCAGGCCTACTACTCGCTATGGGATCCCAGCATACGATGCAGGTGATTGGCGACTGTTTATTGACACTTCAAGAGCAGTTTAAAGTGTTGTGTTGTTACACAACGGCAACGGGTATGCTTCGGTTCCAGTAGGGTATTCGGTACGGATGAGAGAGGAGTTATGCAAAAATCAAGACAGTTTGGAGAGTCTACAATATCAGGTACATGCATGGATGGTAAATATGCGTCGAGCTCAAAATGGTAAACATTTTCTCGGTCAGCAAGCAGGTTCCACCAAATATCCCTGCTTCCCTGTGCTATTGGGACAGCCGGACGGCAAAGGATCACTGGACCAAAAGAAATTGGCCACCGAGGGAAACCTTGCCGCGCCAGGTGACAGGAACATCGATCGTGAACCACTTGTACAGAGAGAAAACATCATCTTACCACCACTACACATAAAACTTGGTTTGATGAAACCATATTTGTGAAGATCCTGGACCATATGGTGAATGCTTCCGTATATAGATGACTAAACGTTTCCGGTTCTGAGTACGAGAAGGAAAAAAAAAAGCTGGGATATTTGAGGCCCACAAATACGGACACTCCTTCGTGATGCTGCCTTTGCTAAAACAATGACTGTGTTAGAGGGAAGAGCGTGGAATGCTTTTTTCCAGAGTAGCATCAGAATTTTTTTTTTCTGGGGAACAGGAAAAGCCGAGGAAACCACTAACATTGTACAGAAACTGCAAGACAGTTTTCATTCTCATGGATGGATGTAGAATGAGTATAAATTTGCACTACTTACATTCTCACTAAGAAAATTTCCGGTAAACCTAGGCGTGATTGTTAGTGATGTTAGTGATGAGCAGGTTGAACGCTTCCATCAAGATCTAAAGTTCATGGAAGACGTTACCAGGGCAACAAGCGGGATATCAATATGATGGCCGGCTATTGTTGGGGCTTGATGAGGGATATTCCAGACGCTATGAAGTAGATCGTCTATGAAAGAGAAAGTTACTACATCGTAAGGTTTACCGGGTGATTAACTAAACTCCCTCTATTACCATTTATTGTGTCCCCATATTACTCCCTTTATTCCAAGTGTATTATATGGTTAACACTGATATCTATCAAAGACAGATCATATCATTTGCATTTGGTTCCCTTCCCTTCCATATATCCACTATAATATTATATATTATAATATTAAACTTATATTTTATTATATATTCAAAGGTTTCACACTATACTAACTAATAGTCTATTATATATATAGGTTATATAAATATATCATATTATATATTATATAAATATACAATAAAGTTAGGATTATATTATATATATTATATAATCAATATAATATATAATATAATATATAGTATATTTGCATCTATATATAACACCTGTATATATATATATATATATATATATATATTAATATATTACTATATATATAATAATATTATATATATAGATATATAACCAGTCAAATAACTTCAGCATAATGACTGCCATCAATGAATCTTTTGACCCCTATACACCTCTTTGCCAGCGGCCAATATTCTCGAAGCAGTTGTTTTAAAGAGTTTTGGCGCGGAGGGATAACTATTTTATATTTTTTAGATTAACAAAGCGAGAAAACTTACAGATGGATTGTGTGTGGTTTTGTGCAAACACTCCAAGGCATGCTTATGTATATATATATTATTGATATTAGATTATTAAGTATATAGTTATAATAATATACTGTTAGATATATATATATATAGATATATATACTATTATATAATCTTTTATAGGTAGGATTAGATACATTTTTAGTATTATCTTATATATAATATATATATAGATATATATATATAATAATTATATATATTATATATCCCAATTTAATTACTTCGTGATAGACTCCTCTGTTCAACTAAGTGGGTAACTCCAATTAAATTTTACAAAAATCTGTGTTACACACAACATATATATTCAGGCCAGAATTATTGGGCTATGATATAAGGGTTCAGAGCAGTTACTCTTCTTCAGACATTTTTGGATATTTGAGCATTTCAAACTCAAATGCGAAACCCCCGTCCATAAGAAATTTCCATATGTTTACAGTGGGTTTCTTATATTATTTATGGGAAAGTAACTATAAAAACAAAAATAGCTAAATAACCCTATTTCTCTTACATGATCAGTATAGCAAACCATTCACATATTAAAAATAATACAATTAAATGTGTGAAAAAGTTTCGTAGTCTATAATAACCGATTTATTCCAATTAAACTAACCATCTTGATATAAGACTCTAAGCTGGGGTGAGCTGACAACATTGAGCACGGTTTCTCCATTTTCAGGGGGATAACCTATTTCTTTCTTGTGCCTTCATAAATATTTCCTCCTGTTCAATATTCTTTTCTACTTTCACTGATGACGGTGGAAGCTGAAAGGGTAGGAATGTATCTTATTTTATGCTAGTTGTTTTTCAAATTCATATAACACTATTTCCAGTGTTTTTCGGGGTATGTTCCACCAAATTGAAACGGTAATATCATTGTCTTCACGTCAAAAGATTAGAGGCCCAAAAGGCGCTCGATGATTGCTTATCAAGCGACACCCAATCAGCATAAAATAAGTATATTTTGTTTTATTATTACATTGATGTTAATTCCGAATATAGCAATGAGCCTTGTAACTTCTATTTGTAGTTGTACATTATAATCTTAGTACAAAAAAAATGGGATTTCTATATTTAAAAATTTTATTTCACTGTTTTATTAGTTTTTCTGTATGCACTGATTTTTGATGCCACAATTTCTGTTAAAAATTCAATCCAGTATTTATAAATTAGTCTGAAAATGGTGAATATTTCTATCATTACAACTAATTTCCTCCCTCGATGGAGTCAGAGTGAGACTCTGAAAATATTTATTATGCATTTACTTTCCAAATTTTACATCAATCTAACGACCATATTTTTTTACTTGGATTCATCTGAAATAATATATCATGTTGAAAATCATATTTTAGCGCTTGGAATCGGCAGATTTTAAGGAAAGTTAGCTACACACATCAAGGATTATCCACATAGAAACTTGCTAGGTCTTTTTTTCTACTTTGGATTTTCTCGTGTGTAAGCTCTTCGCAACGGTAGATAAAAATGTGTTCTCACTGGAAGGCTTTTGCTCTTTAATTATGCTCTATTTAATATGAAAAAACTAGTATTTTATAATTGCTAAAATGAAGGGTCGTCAATCACTTTGCGGCGACTGTTACTTGTACAGTATTAACTGCTCTGTTATTATGTGATGTTAAATGTCTTCAATAAGGCTCAAAAGTAAATGGCTTTAATAATCTTCTGCCACTCTTGAAAATCCAGGTCAACACTTTTTCTGTTATTGCATTTCAGCAGCCGTATAATGGGATACAGCGTGGAACGTTTTGTTTCGAAACGAATCTTTTAAGCATATCATAATTCTTTTCCACGCGGGTGTGAGAACGTCTTGAGGTTAATTTTTATGATTTGTTTTGACCATTTCAGCTGCCATCTAGTAAGTTTCAAGCTTTGCAGCGGCCGGTTGCTGAATGATATGTAGTTATGATAAATAGACCTTGGAGAGGATATGCTTCTGCAATAATAAATATTTCTTTTAAGCAACAGACGTTCCTGTAACACCCCTTATTTGAGCTTGAAGTCTCGTGACTAATTCATAGTGTATGGGTGTGCATACATGTGAATAAAACATGAAACTTGATAGCAAGCCACTCTCCGTTATACCAGCTACCATGTGTGGTCCATTATCCCGTATCCACTAAATGAAATTCTTATTTTTGGAATATTTGAAAAATGTCAAAAGGCCCTTTATAGGACTCACGATAAATGACAAGATTTCGCCCATATTGTGGCTTCAAAATTGGCTACATATTTTTATTTTTTTTGGAAAATATGTTTCTAAAATTTCAATTTTAAATGAAATAACTTTCGCGTATTGACGTAAATTTATGTTTATAAACTCCAATATTCGGCCCGGAAAGTTCGGCAAACGAAAGCCGAATACGAATATTCGGCTTATTTTGCTCCGAATAGGCGAATACCCGAATACTTACCGGAATATTCGCGGCACATCCCTATATATATATATATTATAATGATATATATATATATATATTAATAATTATATATATATATAGTATATATACTATATACTATATATATATATAATATATATATATATATCAAATATATAATTCATATATACTTATATATATTATTAAATATATATATATATATATATATACGATATATATATATAATATATATATATATATATTATATATATATATATATATATATATTATATATATTATAATAATATATATATTATATATATATATATACCTAATTATATATATATATTATATATATATATATTCTATATATACTATATATATTATATATATATATATCATATACTATATATAATATATATTTATTATATATATATATAAACTATAAAATATATTATTATATAACTATAATAAGTATATTATATATTATAATATATATATACTATATATATATATTGATATATATATATATTATATATATATATATATATATATTATATATATATATATATATAGATATATATATATATATATTATATATATATATATATATATATATATATATATACTATATATATATAATATATAAATATTTATAATAATATTTAATATACAATAATAATTAATAATAATAATATAATAATAATAATTAATATATATATAAATAATAATAATTATATAATAAACATAATAATAATAATAAATAAAAATAAACAATAAGTAATAATAATTAATAAATAATAATATAATATAATAATAAAAAAATAATAATAATAATTGAGTAATAATAATAATAAAACTAAGCTTAAATTAATACATAATTAATTTATTATTATATATAATTCATTTAGTTACGTAGTCTATATACTTATTATTTTATTATTAATTATATTATTAATATCTGCAATACTTAGTAATAATATTTGTCCTAAGTGATTGCTATTTTTGTTGTTTATATTTATAGCTCAAGAGTAGATACTTACCTATGGATCATTATTAGCTCTTAAAATGAAGTTTTAGTTTATATATAAAGAATAATTATATAATATCTAAAAATACATTAAAAAAAACAGAGTAGACCACTGGTGTAGTGAACTACATAGAAGTGTCGCACATGATGTATTTGTCAATGACATGAAGACAAAAGATAGGATAGAAAGTCATTTTGTCCGATTGATCAATCAAGCTTATATGAATATATTAAGACTCCTTAGTGCTTCACATAAGCAGCTTATGAAAATGTTTTACAAAAATGTCACACTCTAGAATTATTTAATAAAGAACTGTCAAAGAGATGTACATTGGTATTCGTTGAAGGCTCATCTCCAATTTAAATTTTAATTATGCAAAAAATTAACTCTCAACTGTACAATAGCACACAGGTTTTAAAGCTAATTTTTTTTTAACATATCAAAACTAAATCGTTCAACCATTTCACCAATATTCCCAAAGGATTGTAAATTTACCACCAATCATATCGCGGTTTGTAGCTAAAAACGCGCCTTAGATAATTAGGTCTTCTAAGCCAGCATGACTACATTCAAGATGGCATACACAAGTCATCCATATTATATCGTATTCCTTTCATTTAAAAATATTGCAGAGAAATGAGCAGAATCCAATACCAAACTCCAGCAGTCAATACATTCAAATCGATTAACAGCCCCTTTACTGACATGCTAGTATGTTCTTACAACCAAATGGCATGGACCTTGATTTTTTAACTACTTATGCCTCTCCGTGGTCTACTATAAAGAATTTATTGATCTCTGTATTATCGAAAGATGTAAATATTTTGTAAACTTTTATCATACCCCTCTAAGAAATCATCTTTCAACAGAAAATTTCATAACTCCCTCAGTCTCTCCTCACAGCTCTTATTCTCAAAGTGAGAAATCATCCTTGCTGCTCCAAATTGTATTCTGCCTTCAACATAACTATGTCTTTTCTAAAATGAGGGCTCCATACTTGTGTACTTGTCTAATGCTGGTCTAATATAGCTATTATAAAACTTAAATATAACCTCCTTGCTCTTGTAGACAACACTGCAATTTATTACACCTACCTAACATCTTATTATCTCTATTCTTCGCTTCCACACATTGATTAGCTATTTTCAGATTACCACTTATAATCATGCCAAAAAAATTTATTAATCATTTTTGAGGAACAATAATGGCACCAGTGCTGAATCCTGTGGGACATCATTCTTCAACATTTCTCATGATGAGTTTATTTCCATTAAATTGTACACACTATATTCTATTCTTGGCTCTTTAATCCAACCACGTACCACTCCACCTAAACCCAAATGTGATAACTTTCACACCAGTTTTACATTAGGTACCTTATCAAAGATTGTGCTGTCTAAATATATAACATTAACTAGACCTACCCAATCAATGTAGTCATTACTATATTCCACAAATTTTAACAAGGTTGTCTGACCAGATTTACCTTTTCTGAAGCCATACTGGGTATCATGCAGTATGTTATTATTATCCAATTGTTTCTCTTTATGACTTTTCAATAACGTTTCCAAAACTTTTACAATTACAGATGTTAAGCTAACTGCCCTATGAATTCACAAATCTTCCTTACTACCTTTCTTATATATAGGCAGAGTGCATGCAATATTCCAGTCCTCTGCTACTTCACTAAATGTAAGAGATCATTTAAAAATTGGATACAATGGGCCTTGTAACTACTCTCCTTTTGAATTCTACCTTATACCATCAATACATGCAGCTTTATTTGGGTCAATATGATCCAGTGAAGATTTAATTTCAATATCTGTAAGCTTATTTTTTCAACGCATAGCTTAACTATTTGTCTCTAAAGGATTTTATACAACCTTTCCTCAGTAAAAACTGATGCAAAGTAAGCATTCAAAATGTTAACTAATTTCTTATTTGAACTTATTAAATTTTCATCAATTTTAATTGGACCAAATGTCCTCTTCTTACTTTTGAATTCATAAAAAAACTAACTTTTTAAGCTCCTTATTACTATTCTGTGTTAAATTTATTTCAGCTATTCTCTCTCTCTCTCTCATATCATTAAAAATATAAAGTATTCTTTCTCTTTACTCATTTTCAATCTTTGACAATCACATAACACAAGAAACTCCTTTAACCTATATGTATATACAGTATAGTTTGAAAGTCATAATTTAGTAATGGTTTTAAGCCATTATAAGAATTTTTTAATTTTCCTACAACTATTTTGAATAATAGAAGGCTAATATTAATTTATAAATGAGTGAACTTAAACTGATGCTAAAAAAACTAAAGTAGTTTGTTCAGAAACCATGGCCAGTTTATTTTTAATTCACTCTCAAAAAAATCCTATCTGGGTACCAGTATATAGGCTATATGTTTTTGAAGAATGGGGAGCCAATAAATTTTTTACCACATCCAACTCTTATCCAGCAGCATCATTTTAAAACCCAGGTTATGGCTCCAGATCCCTCTATTTTCACTATCAATTAGAAATGTAAAATTTATTTTATAATTTTTTTTTGCTTCGACTCTACAAAAAAAATTTTTCCTTTGCAGAAGCAGCCCCAATATTTTCACTCCAAATCTGATACTGAAAATTAATTAGTAATATGAATAGTTCTCAAAAATGGCTGTTCAGACTGATAAGGGTGAAGGAGGGGAAAAGTATATCAATATTTTTAAAATATTTAAATTTTTGCCTTAATTTTACTTACCTATGACTTTATCAAAATTTGAAGAATCTAGTTGCATAGCTCCTCCATGAGCTGAATAAACTAGGAAAACAACCTGAAAAGATAAACTTGAATATAGGCTAGACAATCCAACATAACACTGAATGTATCAAAACTGATATATGAAATGTGAAAATGCCATTTAACAAAGTATTGATAATAATCATTACTTAATAATGTAAATTTTCAAAACTGACAACCTAAATAAAAAACTTTTATAAAACATTCAGCCATTTTTAAACAATTTAAAGTTTAAATTAAGATAAACTTTAGTGAATATTAAAAAGTTGTAGGATAATTTTCACAAAACTTGTAAACATATAGCTATAAGAAAGTGTTGAATAAATAAAAAAATATGAAAAGATCAGAAAAGACTACCATAAAATGGGGTATTGAGAATGAAAAAGGTAACCAAAAAATGATGCGAGTAATTGAGAACATGGCAAAACATTAAGAAATTCTAAAAACTTACTAATAGTGACCTCGAACTTTGCTACATACACCAGGATTTATCCCAATAATTTAGTGCTGTATTCAACTTTTATATACTATACCATTTAGCCCTAGCACAATATTTCAAAAAAAAACTTAGTTCCAACTGCTAAATATAAGAACATAAGAAAATATAGGGACAAGTAAAAAGCCCACATGGGCTATTGGGACTGTCCCCAGTTAACCACTAACCAAACATGCTTCATTGCAAATCCACATAAAGCACCTAGGGCTTGTCAAATTCCTGTAAACTAAAATCCACCAATTTGGCTTAGTAAAAAAAAACAAGCTATATGATACGCCAAAACCATCCACATTGCCTTAATTACTAAGTTGATTGGTCACACATGCAGTAGCCGTATTAACACATTAATAACTTACTATAACTAAAAACCAGCCCAATTTGGCTTCGTCTAAAATATACTATATGCATACCCAACCCATCCATATTAAGAAGGAAGCAATCCATCCTTATATAAGAAAGCATGCATTCAGTCATAGGGTTGTTAAATTTTGGAATAGTCTGCCACAGGAGGTGTTGGGTGTGACTAGATTGCAACATTTAAGAAAGGGTTGGATAGGTATATGGATGGTTGGGTATTCATATATTTAGACAAAGCCAAATGCGGTTTTAGTTACAGTAGTTATAATGTTAGACTGCATGTGTGACCATTAACTTAGTTATTAAGGTATGGGGATGGTTTTGGTATCATATTACAATATCATTAGTTTTGACCATATATTGTTTTGACTTAAGCCAAATTTGGTGGGATTTGTGTTACAGATAATTTGACAAGCCCTAGGGTGCTTTGTGGATTTGCATGAGCATGCTTTGGTGATGGGTTGACTGGGGGACAGTCTCGACAGGCACGTGTGGCTTCGTACTGTGTCTATATTCTTAATGTCTTAATGTCTAATGTCATATACCTACTCCAACCCTTTCTTAAATGTTGCAATTGAGTCACACTACAAGCAACCTCCTTTGGCTAAAACATTACCAAATTTAAAACCCTATTTGCTGAATGTTATTGGCTTTCTTAATATTTCAAAGATGGCATGCTTTTCTTCTTAATTTCTTGTTATGCCCCCTGGTCTCCCGTCCGTGCTCTACTATAAAGAATTAATTCGTCTCTGTATTATCAATAGATGTAAAATATTTTGTAGACTTGTATATGTCCCCTCTGAGAAAGAAATTTCTTTTCTACACAGAAAACACTCCTAACTCCTTCAGCCTCTCCTCATAGCTCTTACCCTCAAACCCAGAGATCATCGTTGTTGCTCTATGATGCACTCTCTCTAGCATATCTAAGTCTTTCTTTAAATAAGGGGCCCAAACTTTGCACAATACTCTATTAATTGGCCTAACTACCCATTATATAGTTTACTTTATTACTTCCTTGCTCTTGTAAACAAACATTGTATTTATTTTATGCCCACATCTTATTGCTTTATTTTCCTTGCTTTCCCAAACACTGATTAGCTACTTTCAAATTTACTGCTTATAATTCACACCTAAATCTTTTTACCTGGTTCCAACACCTGACTCAAGGCCAATCCCCATTCATATCATAGTTAAAACTTTTATTTGAGTAACTGGGAGTTCTGTTTAGACTGCGAGACTTTTTTTCCTCTTCACAGTTACTCCAGTTATACAAGGGCCTCATCCGCCCTTGTATGGAGTACTGCTTCTCATTTATCTGGGGGGCTCAGGTTTCACCCGCTTTTGGATAGGGTGAGTCAAAGGTAAAAAGACTTATAAACTGTCCGTTTCTTTCTAGTTTCAACTTGACCCTCTATCTTTGCGGGCGATGTTGGTGCTTTATCTTTTTCTATAGGTACTAGTACGGTAGCGGCAGGTGCTCGAGGGAACTTTCCATCGCTGCCACCACCTTTAAGACGCCCTCGTAGCACAAGGGGTGCTGTGTGTGCGCATTGTGAGTATTTTTGTTGATATTAGCAACTCCAGACTAGTTTCGCTGCGGTGCCTCCTTCTTTCCTGCCACCTCTGTTCTGTGGAATTTCTCTTCCATCTTCTTGTGTTTCCTACTCAATTTAATCTCCCTCACTTTAAAGGCCGCGTCTGTGCTCATATGCGATAATTTGCGTAGTTGAAGTTTTGTTTTATTTTAACACCCCCTCCTTGAATAGGGCTTTGCCTGTGAGCGGGGTGATAAAAAAAAAAAAAAAAAAAAAAAAAAAAACCTAAATTGGGAAAAACCTTACACTTTTTATAATAAAAATTCATTTGCCACTTTTTTCCCCACCCAAGAAGTTTATCACAAGATCATTTAAATCTTTTAATCACTTCACTATTTCCTAACTGAGGTGGCCACTTTTGGTATCATCTGCAAACTTAAAACCTTGCATTTAAGTCCTGGTCTAAATCAAATTATGATATGAGACAACAGTGGGTCGGCCTTACAAACATATATAGTATCCACTCTTCACTATTTCCCATGATGAATTATTGCCATTTAGTGCCGACACACTGTTCTTTCTATTACGACACAACCACTATTTAACTCCCAACTATTTATACCACCACCTATACCTCACATTAGCAATTTCTTCATCAGCCTTACTGTGGGTAACCTTATTCAAAAACTTTGAAATATTAATGGAATCAGTCAAAAACAAAATTCAAATACATTTTTTTGGCGTTTGTGTTTTTAAATTAAATGTTTATGTGTTAGGTAGAGTATTTGCAACGATTAAGATTGAATGGAAATCCACAATTACCAATTTGGCATTAGAAAAATTAGGATACCAAATAGAGTTTGGTAATTATAGAGTTCAACTGCATCCCAACCATGTAAATACTATACTAAAACTATAAACATTTAATTTACAGAAAAGGGTAATCCTACCAGATATTGATTATTTTTCCCAAAATCGTAATTTTTCTGATATCTTTGTTATCCATATAGCTATATATAAGTTTTGTTCGAAAATGTAAGAAAAACTTTGGCTTCAGCTACATTTACATAAAATATTTTTAAAAAAAATACTTTTTGATAATTTAAATTATCAATTTTTTTTTTTTATTGAAATTATCGATTAGAAAAAAAACACCGATTGTGTCATCCTTATAAAAACACTAAAATTAACAGTTTATAATTTTTAGAGCTTTATTTTTTATATTTTTCCTTATTAAAATATACACAAAATGTACACAAAATGATAAAAAAAAAATTTTTTTTATAATATTTGTATAAATTAAATGTTTATAGTTTTAATATAGTATTAACATGAAAATTATTCAATGGAACCCTACAATTACCCTAGATTAGTCCTATGATCACAAGTTTTAATCAAACCAGTTGAACATTATCAATTTCGCCGACATCAGGAAATTCAACTTTTTAGATCTAGGGCCTAGCTTAGTAAGGCCTAAATCATTTTTTGTACCTTAGATTCTTTATATTTAAAAGCAATTAGACAACGAAATTTTAAGGTTAATTTTGGTAAATCTTGGGAGCAATAAAAATAGTCTAGGCTATCAAAATGAACCATACCGTAATTTTCTTTATTCGTTGGAGAACACTTTCTCCAATTAAATTATCATTCAGTAATAATGAAACAAACTCTGAAAATATATAAAACAGTCTGCAAACAAGAATGTAGTTTTAAAATTTATATATTATCATTATCTAACACTGATAATCTTTACATATCATAGAAACAAAATCCTACAGTGACATCACAGACCT
>JABUQX010084833.1:0-15770 GCA_015478945.1 Trachelipus rathkii | reverse complement strand
GCCTAAATTACCTTAGGAGTCCAAATTATTACATGAAAGTGATTTAGATGAATGCTAATTTTTTTTAACTTAGATTCTTTGTTTATAACACCTAAAACATATACCTAAGTCGACACCTTATTGTACACCAATGTAATTATTTAGAGTTTTTCAAAGAAATACCTCAAAAACCTAATACCTAGGAGGGCAAATTATTACATGAAAGTACTTTAGTATGAATGCAATCTTTTCATCTCTAGTATTTTCTTGTTTATACATTATAAACGATTATACCTAGCTCGACTTCGCTGTATTGCATACACCATAATTAAGTATTTTAGAGTTTTTAAGACATACCTCAAAACCTGCCTAAATTACGTAGGAGTCCAAATTATCATGAAAGTGATTTAAATGAATGCTAATTATTCAACTTTAGATTTCTTCGTACTATACACTTACGATTATACCCTAGCTCGACTACGACCTTTTGCTAACTAAAATGTAAGATATTAGAGTTCTTCAAAGAAGTACCTCGCACCTGCCTTAATTACTAGGAGCCCAAATATTACATGAAACTGATTTATTATGATGCTATTCTTTTCAACTTTAGTATTTCTTTGTAAACACTTAACAATTTCACCTTTAGACTAACTCTTATTATGCTATCACCAAATGTAAGTATTTAGAGTTCTTCAAATAAGATACAACACCTCACTAAATTACCTAGGAGTCCCAATTTTTACATGAGTGATTTAGTATGAATTTATTAACTTTAGATTTCTTTTTTATACACTTAAAACGATATACTTAAGCTGGACTACGCTTTATTCCTCCAAAATTAAGTATTTTAGAGGTGGCTTAGTGTTCAGGTGTTATTTTGCCACATGGAAAGTTCTCCTAAATTTAAACATGAAAGTGATTTAGTTATGATTCTAATTTTTTCAACTTTAAGTTTTCTTTGCTATAACACCTAAAACGATATCTAAGGACGACTACGCTTTATTGCTACACCGAATGTAATTATTTAGAGCTCTTCAAAGAAGAACCTCAAACACGCACAATTATTCTAGGCGTCCAATTATTTACATGAAATGAATTTGTTGATACCAATTTTATTCAAACTTTTAGATTTTAGAATCGCTGGTATTCTTATCTTTTGCAACATTTTTTTGCTACACCTATGTGAAGTATTTTAGGTTTTCAAAGACTACCTCAAACACCTGCTAAATTATCCTGGAGGTCCAAATTTTACATGAATAGTGATTTATCATAATGTTATTTCAACTTTAATTTCTTTTATTGCACTTCCGATATGAAGTCGTACTTAACGCTATTGCTACACAAAATGTAAGTATTTTAAGTTCTTCAAAAAATAACTCAAAATCTGCCTAAATTACCTAGTGAACAAATTATTACATAAAGTTGATTAATATGGGATGCTATTTTCAACTTAGATTCTTTTGTCTATTAACACTTAACACTTCTCTAGCTCGAACTCGCTTTTGCTTTCCAGTAATTGTAGTATTTTAGAACTCTTAAAAGAGACACCTCAAATACCTGCCTTAATTCTAGGATCCAATTTTTACATGAAAGTGATTTATTATGAATGCTAATTTTTTCACTTTAGATTTATGTATACCCTTAAAACATATAACCCTAAGCTCGATACGCTTCTTGCTACACATTATGTAAATATTTTAGGAGTTTTTAAGAAAATACCTCACACTGCCTAAATTACCTAGGAGTCCAATTGTCACATGAAGGTGATCTAGTATGATGCTCCATTATTTCAACGTTAGATTTCTTTGGTTTTTTATTTAAACGGTATTCTTTAGCTTCGACTATGGTTTATTTCGTTACAAGATTGAACTTATTTTATTTGCAAAGAAGATACCATATACACCTGCCTAAATTATCTAGTAGTCCAATTATTACATGAAGTGATTTAGTACGAATTAGCTAATATTTCAAGCTTAGATTCTTGTATATAACCTGTTAGAACGAGTATACCTTAACTGCACGCGCCTTATTTCTACACTTAATGTATTTCAATTTTACAGTTTTAAAGAAGTACTTATACACCTGCCTAATTACCTAGGAAGTCCAAATTATTTACATGAAAGTGATTTTATTTATCTATTTTTTCAACTTTAATTTCTTTGTAGTTAACACTTAAACCGATATCCTAACTCGACTACGCCTTACTTGTTACACAAATAACGTATTTTAGAGCTTCTTCAAGAAGATAACCTCAACACTGCCTAATATTACAGAGTCCAACATTATTACAATGAAATTGCTGAAGATAGTTGCTAATTATTTCACTTTTATATTTTGTTGTTATAACATTTAACGATATGTACCTAGCTCGAGTAGCCTTTATTACACAAATGTAGGTATTTTAGAACAGTTCTTGAAAGAACACACCTCAAACCTGTCCTAAGATTAAGGAGTCCAAATTATTAATGAAAGTGGTTTAGTATGAATTCCTATTGTTTGCACTTTAGATTTCTTTTGTTATAACACAAAATACATAAGATCGACTACGCTTTTTTGCTCACACAAGAATGTAAGTATTTTTGAGCTCTTCAAAGAAACACCTCAAAACACCTGCCTAATCTAGGAGTCCCAATTATTAATGCAACACTATATCAAATCTGCAAAATGTTTCACGATTTCTTTTATAAGAATAAGTTTAGACATAAGTTAGGAAAACGCTGTATGCAAGCCCTATGGTAAGTTTTAGAGTGTGTTTCATAAGAATGATGGGACTGAAAACATGTCTGAGAGGAGTCAATGTATTACATTTGATGAAGAGATGATGTACATGTTACTATATATACTAAATTAGTAGAGTCTGACAGAGATGGGTGGAGGAGCTTCGATACACCTTATTAGTACCAAATGTAATATTTTAAGTGCTTCAAAGAAACATCCTCAAACCTGCCTAAATATTACCCTAGTGAGTCAATATTATTACATGAAAGTGAGTTAGTATGAAGCTAATTGTTTTAACTTTAGATTTCTTTGTATATTACATGTAACGATGAACCTTAAGCTCGACTACGCTTTATTCTTACACCAGAATGTAAATATCTTAGAGTTCTTCAGGTATCTAGTGCAAACCTGCCTAATTACTAGGTATAAATCTTATAACTGATAAGTGATTAGTATGGATGAATTTTTCACTTTGATGAATTGACTTCTTTGTGATTATAAAACTTAAAACGATATACTTATGCTCGCCTACGCTTTTATTGAGTAAACCGAATGTAAGTATTATGAGTTCTTCAAAAGTTAAGAAGAATACTCAAACACTGGCCAAATTACTCTAAGTGCATGTCAATATATTATTACATGAAATGATTTTAGTTATAATTGATTTATTTATTTAACTTGTATTTAATCACTGTATTGTTAAGAAAGGCAACATTATAACGAAGATTATTAATGAAGAAATGTAGTATTTAGTTTCGTTAAGAGATACCTCAAAATATGCCTTAATTCTACCTAGAGTCAAATTATTACATGAATGATTTAGTAAGAATGCTAATTTTTTCTACTTTTGATTCTTTGTATAACATTTAAAACGACATACCAAGCTCGGACTACGCTTTATTGCTTACCA
The DNA here is from genome assembly GCA_015478945.1 of Trachelipus rathkii. Classification (NCBI taxonomy): domain Eukaryota; kingdom Metazoa; phylum Arthropoda; class Malacostraca; order Isopoda; family Trachelipodidae; genus Trachelipus; species Trachelipus rathkii. The sequence goes on along the minus strand of JABUQX010084833.1, from coordinate 12,163 downwards.
ACAGAATGTTTATCGATAATTTTAGAACTCTTCAAAAAGACACCTTCAAGACACCTGACCGTAAATTACTAGGGTTCCAATTATTACCATATGCTTTAGTTGTAATTAGCTATTTTTTCAACTTCTAGATTTCTTTTTATAACCTTAATACGTCAGTACCTAGTATCGATTCGCTTATGCTACACAAATGTACAATATTATAGTTCTTCAAGGAAGATAGCCTCAAAACACTGCACTAAATTACTGAGTCCAATATAACTTGAAAGTGATTGTAATGATGCTATTTTTTCGAACTTCAGATTTGCTTGTTATAACATCTAAAGGAGACCCCGGTGACCGCCATTATACCTATAGCTTCGAATACTTCTTTTGTGATCTTAATCTGTATACTATGCTTAAGTTATGTTTCTTTCAATCAGATTCTTAATATGAGATATGCCTAATTTACCTAGGAGTCAATTATTACATGAAAGTAATCTTAGAATGATTTTAATTATTTCACTTTTAGATTTTCTTTGTGTATAACACTTAAATACGATACTAGCTCGAGACTACGCTCATTACTACACAGATAATGTATGTCATTTTAGAGTTCCTTCAAGAGATACCCAACACGAGCCTAAATTACCTACGAATCGAAATTATTACATGAAACTGATCTAAAATGAATACTTATTTTTGCAACTTTAGATTTCTTTGTTATCACACATATAATGATGTACCTTAGGATGTCAACGCTTTAATATTTTACCAGAATATAAATATTTTAGACTTCAACAAAGATAATACCTGAAACTCGTGCCTAAATTACCCTAGAAGTCGGAATTTTTACGTGAAACAGATCTAAAATGAATACCAATTTTTACAACTTTTGATTTCTTTGTTATAACACGTATAACGATGTAGCAAAGAAGGTCTACTCTTTAATATTGTACCAGAATGTAAATTTGTTAGACTTCTACGAACGTAACACCTCAAATAGGTTCATAAGTTACCCTAGGAATCGAAATTATTTCGTGGAACTGATCTAAAGTTAATACTAATTTTTACAACTTTAGATTTCTTTATTATAACACATATAGTGATGAACCTATGGAATTCTACGATTTAAAATTATACCAGAATGTAATATTTTAGTACTCTACAAAGGAGATCCTTCAAGAGCGTGCCTAAATTACCCTAGGATTCGAAATTATTACATGAAATTGATCTAAAATGAATACTAATTTTAACAACTTTAGATTTCTTTGTTATAACACATATAACGATGTACCTAAGGAAGTCTACTCTTTAATATTATACAACAATGTAAAGTTTTTAGACTTCTACAGGAATGGTACCCGAAACACGTGCCTAAATTACCCTACGGGTCGATATTATTACGTGAAACAGATTTAAAATGAATAATCATTTTTAGAACTTTAGATTTCTTTGTTATAACATCTAACGATGTACGTAAGAAAGTGAAGCTTTAATATTGTACCACAATGTAAGCTATTTAGAACATTACAAGAAGATTACACAACACTGCCTCCTAATTTCCTTAGTTGAGTCCAAATTTATATTAATCTGATTGTAATATTCTATATTTCAACTTTAGATCGTTCTGTTATAACACTTTTTAAACGATTACCTAGCTCGTACTCGCCTTATTGCTACACCCAATAATGTAAGTTTTAGGTTCATGTCAAGATAGCTACTCAATATCTGCCTAAATCACGTAGGGCAAAGTATTAAATTAAAGTGATTTTAATATGAATCTAATTTTTTAACTTTAGATTTCCTTTGGTATTAACATTAAAACGAATAACCTTAGTTCTCGCTACGCTTTATTCTCACCAGAGTAATATTTTAAGAACTCTTCAAGAGAACTCTTCAACACCGCCTTTATTACAGAGGAGTCAAATCTATTAATGAAGTGATAAGTATGAATGCTATTTTTTCAACTTTAGCTATTCCTTTGTGCTATCACCTAAATCGATATACTAAGCTCGGTCTACGCCTTATTTGCTATACCATAATGTACGATTTTAGGTTTTAAAAGATACAATCTAAACACCTGCCCTAATTAACTAGGAGTCCAAAATATTACATGAAATGAAGATCATGAATGGCTATTTTTTCAACTTATAGATTTTTTTGTTTATATAACTTTAAAACGATTACCTCAGCATCTGAATACGCGTATTTTTACCTGATGTATGTATTTTTAGAACTGTCTGATCAAAGAACCCTCAAAACCGGCGCTATTACCAAGGGTCCAAGTTATTACTTATGAATTTGTGTTGGTTGGATATGTCCGAGTTTTTTTTCACTGTTTTGGATTCTTGTCAAATTAAATCATATACTGTTATCTCCCTACGCTTTTTGCAAACCAGAATGAAGCTATTTGAGTTCTTCAAGAGAAGTATCCTCAAACACTGGTAAAGTTACCTGCATGCAACACTTATTACTGTCACTGATTTTTGTATGAAATGCTAATTTTTCACTTTTAGATTTCTATTGACTAACCACTTAAACATATACCTTAAGATCGACTTAACGCTTTCATGCTCACCAATGTTAAATATTTAAAGTTCTTCAAGAATAGCTTAATACAATCTATTAATACTTGAGTTCAAATTATACATGAATGAATTTTAGTATGAATGCAATTTTTCAACTTTAATTTCTTTTATAACTTAACAACATTATACTTATCTTCGCTACACGCACTTTATTGCTAACTAGATTGTATAATCTGATTTAGGTTTTTCGAAAAGATTACCTGTGAACACTGCTCTAATTCGTATGGAGTTCACAATTATTTACATAGAAGGATTTAGTATGAATCTAATTTTTTTAACTTTGGTATCATTGATATAAAGTCTAAACGATATACCTAAGCTCGACTATCCTTTATTATATTAAACCAGAATGTAAAATATTTTAGAGTTTTCATAAAAATGAAATACCTTCCAAACACATGCCTAAATACCTAGAGGTCCAATTAAGCTGCAAAACTTCAATAAGTTATGTGAGCGATATTTTCTTCTTTAGGTTCAATTGATATAACATAAAACTAACTCTCGTACGCTTTATGTGCTACCAAAACTTTTATTTTTCAAATTGTCACAGAAGTTAGATCTCAAATTTGGCAAGTGGATCGGCTTTCTAAATATGTATTGAAGATGATTAATATGAATCTCAAGTTTTGCAACTTTCTTAATATGCATCGAAGATGATTAGTAAGAATCTAAAGTCGAGCAGCTTTTCAAACATGAATCGAAGATGATTGATAAGAATCTCAAATCAAGCAGCTTTCAAAACATGCGTCGAAGATGATTAAAAGGTCTCAAGTCGAGCAGCTTTCTAAATTTGAATCGAAGATGATTAATAAGAATATCAAATCAAGCAGTTTCAAAACATACATCGAAAGTTATGTTTGGAATCGGCTTGTTTGTGAGATTTAAAGCTAACAGTATCCTAAGTGACTAACCTACAACTATTTTCTGTGAATTGATATACGGTAGTATACGATGAAGGTGTGGGGTTATCTAACTCTTTTCTTTCCTCCCTAGTTAAGTCTTATTCCTGCCAGACGCACTTCTATACTCTCGGAAATAAATTTTTGTTTTAATTTAAATTAATTAAAATAATCTTGAAATCATGTTTAATCACTGAAATTTATTCTTAATGTCATTTTCTAATAATATAGTAAAAAACACACTATATATATATTATAGGCATAATAAATATATATAGTGCTATATAAAATTTAATTAACATCATTAAATATTAATATTATAAAATAATTATATAATTATATTATAATATATATATCAATTATATAATAAAAGGTTATAAATATTCAAGAATATATAAATTCATTTCAAGAAATATACGAAATACATAGTATTCGATTTAAGAGAGAAATTCATTACTAGAATGTACGAAATTCATTACAATCTGAAAAGTCTTGAGGGCACTTTTATTGCCTTAATTTGATGCTTACATTAAACTTAAGAATTTAATGTTTTTATAAAGCTAGAATCTTTTCTGACCTACATGAAAAATAAGCCCAACTCCCGTCGTCCCGGTAGGCCGATGAAACCCCGACTCTGTCCATCTTCTCATTGTCGTTTTACACTTAGGAGGTATTGCTTTTTTAAGGTTAAAAAAATTATATATAAAAGAAATTAACATGATAACAAGGGGAAAACTCTCTTAGAAGATAAATGGGGGAAAATTAGGGGTTTCCTGGAGGGGATTTGGGTTGGACATGCCCAGACTATTCATAACTACCTTGTAGTTTGGACTAAATTCGGCTGTCTATACGTACAAATTTTACTTATAATTCTATAAGTTAATATATGTTAATTTTCAGCATTTTATGATAATTTATTATCACAAATTCATGAACGTAAGATTTTTCGCATAATTACAAAAAATGTTCATTTGTTTTAAGTGTATCAATCTGTTGATTTCGGTCCATGTAAGTACCTCACTACGCAGCTTCAAAATAAGCTGTAGATTATATTATCAACTATAATATATATACAGTAAAATTTTAATCTATACAGTTACTATCAGTTCTATTTTTAAAGTTCATATATATATATAATATATATATATAAAGAATATTATGTATAGATAGACTCTATCACATATTTATATATTAGGGAATTGTGCAACACTGAAACATTTGAATACCGAATACCGAATATTCGGCTAAAAAGTATTCGGCCGAATACCGAATATTGGCGGACGAGGTCCGGAATAAGTTTAATTTCAGAGTTCGGGGATCATCACCATCTTAGGGAAAAATTAAAGAAAAACTTACACTGCGCTCCAAATTGGAATTCCAAAAAAAGGTGTGAAATTTTCTATGGTATGGAACTTTTTTTGTAGCTAGGATGAGTACATATGTTAATTCGGATAAGGATGCTGTATTCAGCAATATATATTTCTCGGATTTGCTGTATCACATCTACCGCGTTTTTCGTTAATTTTAGCATTCTACTAGAGATCCTATAATTTTTGATATATAGGCTAGGAATTTGACAAAATTCATGTGCGCACTTCTCGTAGTGGCTGTTAGTACGTTATCCTTACGTCATTTATCTACAAGTAGTACAAGTTCTAACTTGAGCGGTTCGAACAGATATTCGGAAAGCACATTGTGGGTAAGACTTTCAGTACGTCTCATGTATGGATGCCAATGACTGGATGATGTCCTGGATCATTGCCACATCTGATATACAGTCGGAATGGTCAGTCATTAGTTCACTACTACAGGGTGAACTGAACCGAAATGCTTGTATGGAGGTCTGAATTTATTTGCCGAAGTTGTCCTGAGCTGTTGGTCCATTCGAGGTTGTTGAAAAATGACTATCAAATTGAGACCAGTGGCACAAAGAGATGAAAACATTTTTATCGTACAAAGAAGCAAGCTTAGCGAAGGCTCTTACCAGTCAGAATTGGATAACTCTGTGTAGGTGTAGTGAAGGTTTGCGAGGCCTACTACTTGCTATCGGACTTCTCCACAGCATTACTCGATGCTAGGTTATGAGTGGCGACCTGTTTATTGACACTTCCAAGAGCAGTTTAAAAGTGTGTGTTGTTACACACACAACGGCAACAGGTATTGCTTCGGTTCCAGTAGGGTACTCGGTACGGATGAAGAGGAGTATGCAAAAATCAGACAGTTTGGAGAGGTTACAATATCTGGTACATGGACTCGCGCACTAACATTCAATATGCGTCGACCTCAAAATGGTAACATTTTGCTCAGTAGTCAGCAAGCATGTTTCACCAATATATTATATGTTGGCTGCGTTCCTGTGCTAGAAGATTAGGTGACAAGGCCGGGACAGCGGCAAAGGATCCCTGGACCAAAGAAGAGTGGGTTCCACCAATAGGAGAACCTTGAGCGGCCAGGTGAAAGGATCATTGTAGCTGAACACCACCTTGTACAGAGAGAAAAACATCATCTTACCCATCTTAAATCCACTACACATAAAACTTGGTTTGATGAACATTTGTGAAGGCCCTGGACCGTGTGAATGGTGAATGCTTCCGCTTTATAATTCACGCTTCAAATTGCGTTTCCTCGTAGGCTCTATAAGTGAATGAGTAGTAAAAGAAAGCATAGGATATTTGATGCCCCAAAACGGAACACATCACTATTCCGTGAATGCTTGCTTTGCTACATTTGCACATGAACTGTGTTAGAGAGCAAAGTAGCTGTGGATTTTCTTTTTCAGTGTATCACAGAATTTTCTGGGCGAACTAAGGAAAAGACCCGAGAACCACTATAACACTTTTGAATACAGGAACTGCTAGAGCGTTTCATTCTCCTGGATGTTACGTAATGATGTGAGTTGTGACAAAATACTGTCTTACATTAGTTCTCACACATATAAAGAAAAAAATTATCCGGATAACCTAGGCGATGTGAGTGATGAGCAGGGGGTGAACGCTTCCATAAAGATCTAAAGTTCATGGAAGGACGTTTCCAGGACAAGTGGGGGATATCAATATGATGTCCGACTATTGTTGGAGCTTGAATGAGGGATATTTAGACGCTAATAACCATTCAGTAGATATTCGCATCCTATCGAAAGAGATAGTTAGACTACATAATAAATCGTGTAGGTTATGTTTATAAATTAAATAAAAACAACATATATTCTATTCACATTCATAATGTTTTTGGTTTCCATACTCAAATAATGTTTATTGCATAAGTTGCTAATTATAATTGTTCTAAACATATATCTATGCAAGACATGTATGGCATATCATTGCGTTTGGTATTTTCCTTCTCGTGATTTCTCTTGCATTCTATTAACATTCGTCAATATACTATATATATTATATTAATATAATAATAATATTAATATATATACTTAATATATATATATATAATAATATATATTATATTAATATATATTATATATATTAATTAATATATATATTAATAATAATTATTAAATAATTATATATTATATAATATGTATATATTATATATATATATATATATATATATATTAATCATTAATATATTAATATAAATATTATATTAATATTATATATATATATATTACTATATATATATTAATATATATATATATACTATATATGTATAATATATTAATATATATATATATATATTAGTATTAATATATAATAATATATATATTAATATAATTATATAATATTATATATATATATAATATATATATATATATATATATATAATATATATTATAATATATATATATTATATATATATATTATTCATATATATATATATATATATATATATAGTATTATATATATATATATTATATTATATTATTAATATATATATATATATATTATATTATATATTATATTATTATATATTAATTATATATATATACTACTATATATAATATATATTAATATATAATAATTCTATATATATATAGTATATTAATATATATATATATATATTAATATTATGTATATATGTATAGTACTCCATATAGGAGTATAATAGTAGATTATATAATAACTATATTACTGGGTATTAATCTAATAAATATATACATAATATATATAGTTAATATATATCCAATGACCAAAATGTTACCCTCTTGAAAAAGGTAAACATCATAAAATTTTACAAATCTGTGTTACACATAATGACAGTGTCACAATATGCGGGAGAATGTGATATGGCTAAACGCACGATTACTATTTCTTGGAATCCGCACATCAATATACTGCAATTGCACCGCAATCCCCGTCCAACGAAATTTCATGTTTTAACAGTGGTTATATTATACAGTATTAAAACAAAAGTAAAATTAGAATAATCTATTTCTTAACCTATAAAGCAACCATGTTCACATTATTCTGGAAATAATTAAATGAAGATTGAAAAGTTTCGTAGTTTAAAAGATTATTTATAACATAAACACTTTGATTTGAATGAAAGCTCTGTATCGGAAGATGACATGAACATTAGCAGTTTCCTTTTCAGGGGATAACTATTTCTTGTGGCTTTATCAATATTCTCCTGTTCTAAATATTCTTAACTTTCGACTGATGACGGTGGAACTGAAAGGTATTTTATTGCTAGTTTTTTTCAAGTTTCATAAAAACTATTTCTAGTATTTTTCCACCAATTGAAGGGATAATCATTGTCTTCCACTGGTCAAAGTAGGCAAAACTTATATATTTGTTTATTTATTGAATGTAATTTCCGTATGTTACGGCCTTTTAACTTTTATGTAATCAAATAATCACATGCTGTCAGATAGAATGGGAGCTTGTTTCCTTCTTTTTGTTCACGCTCACTATTCTGTTTTTCTCTCGTATGAACGAACATTTGATGCCACAATTTTCTTTAAACATCCATGAGATAAGAAAGTGAAGAAAGGATACGCGTTTCAGCTTCACTTTGTCCCAACAGTGTACGTAAAATCATCGTCACAGAGGATCAGCACAGAGCATCAGGAGCTAAATTTTCAATGCCATTTCTTTCCCATCCACCTAATCGAGCCCAATCTATTTTACTTGAATTTCATAATGATTATGTTTGAAAAATTAGCTTTTGGAAACTCCGCAAGATCTAAGCAGTAGCTACACACAAGATTTTATCAATGAGAAAAGCTTAGAAAGAGGCTTTTTTATTTTCTACCTGATATTCTAGCTCGCTTCAACGAGTGTAATTATTCCACTGAAGCTTTTGCACTTTTAAATTCGGCGATTGATTTAGCAAATAGATTTATTAGCCTAATTAAGATATTGGTAAGGGTCATCACTTGGTCGACTGTTAGTAACTCGTTTAATGCTGTTTTAGGTGTGAGTTGTCAAATGGCTCAGTAAATGGAATGATTATATATTGGGCCATTCTTGAAATGTCAAGCATTTTCTGATGATGCATTCAGAACCGTATATGTGATTAACCGGGGAACTCTTGTTGTTCAAACAATCTATTAAAGCCATATAATAAGTTCTGTTTGCAGCATGTGATAACGTTTGAATTTGATTCTATGCGTGTTTAAACCATTTCATGTGAACTGCATACTGTAAAAATGTGTATCTATAAAGGCTTTTTGCAGCTGCCGTTGCTGATGAGAGTGAAAGTGGAGAGAGATATGACCTTCTTGCAAGTAAAGTATGACACTATCTTTTAATCGGCTATCTGTATATATTGAATACGTGAATGCATAGTTTGCAAACATGGTGAAAAAAAAACATGTGAATTGAAATTGATAGAAGCCACATCTCACTATATCTACACGAAGCTTATCCATGTTTTGGTTACTCATTATCCTCCGTATCACTAAATGAATTCTATATCTTTAAAGAAATAATGTGAAAAAGTTGTCTAAAAGGGCCAACTCATAGGATCTGACAATGACAAAGATTTTCTCGCACCATATATTTTGGCATAAAATTTTGCTATAATTTTATTTTTATGGAAACTATGTTTCTAAAATTTCAATTTTAATTGAAATATTTCCCTTTTGTTGACGTAATTTATTGTTTATAAAGCTCTATATTCGGCCCGAATAGTTCGGCAAAAAAGCCGAATATACCAGATATATTTCGGCCAATTTTGCGCGAATATGCCGAATACCGAATAATTACCGAATATTCGGCCATCCCTAATATATATATATAGATATGCTTATTTATTCTCGAAGATTATATAACCATATATATAGTTTAATATATATATAATATATATCACTAGTAATATTTTAGATTAGGTTCTCGAAGAAACTGAATATATTATAAGAATATAAATATATTATATCTTAATAAATATAAAGCATATCAATTAATAGAATATAGTGTATTATATAATATAGTTAAGTATAACACTCATATATCATAATATATTAGTGAATAAGGGACAAAGTTATTGTATATATTCTTTGCCGATCTGACGATGACGAAGCACGATTAGAAGCAAATTTCCACGATGGACGATGACGATGACGATGACGATGACGATTAATTTATAAAAACTCAGTTTTAAAAAATTTCTCTCTCTCTCTCTACTTCTCTCAAGCAGTCTTTCTTTGGGAGGATCTGTAACATAATAATTGATTAATTAATGTTATTATTATACATATCTATATATAATACATGTTCCTTATATAACCTATATACTACATATTATATATATATATATATATATATATATATTATAATAATATAAATATATAATATATATATATTATTATAATTACTATAAATATATTATAATATAATATATAATAATAATAATAATAATAGATTATTAAATTTAAATAATAGTAAATTATATATATATAGTTAATTATATTATATATATATAATACAAGGCTGTAGACAGGAGGGTCAGGGGTTCACCTCCCGAAATTATTTTAGCGATCAAAATTTTTTGATTCCTTAAGTCTTCATAATAATAAATAAATAAAATAATACATTTTATTTAATGGTGAAATGATAGAGATTATAAGTATATAATAATAATAATATAATTAATTATATAATATAATTGATCATTGCAGATAATACTAATATGCTGATACTATTAAAATATTATAGTAATAACTACAATAATATTAGCAGAACAATAACAATATTAATAATAGAGATAATAATAATAATAATATAATATGATAATGAATATAATAATAGTTATAATAAAATGAAAATGAAAAGTATTTATTAACGGAAATGAGGATGAGTGTTTTGTGGTACGCTACGGTTTCTTCTAATATCAGGTGGCTGTTCCTCAGGATCCACATGTGTATAAAATATTTAAGACAAGAGGATCTCTAAATGTAAGGTTTCCAAGTTTGCGGGAATAGCAGAGTTGGCTACCTCAGGGGAATTAATGAAATGACCCTGTATTAGAAAGATTTAAAAGATAAGCGAGGACGCCTTGTAATTCGGTTGATGGGTACCAAATATGAAGCAGTGTTTCTATTTCCTTCGCTTTCAGATAAATTTTCATCTTCCTCATTCATCCTTCTAAAACTAATCTTTCTTTCCTTCTAATCCATGGTTCGATCGTGGCTGTTCTCTGGCCATTCAGGCTAGAGAAAGTGCCTATCGAGTGTGGAAAAATTTCTCGTTCTCCCTATCACTCTCGCTATTTCACTTCAGCTAGAAAAATCGTTTGCAGGACACTAATCTCACATAAAAATCGACGAGCAAAAGAGCGGGGCTGCATGACAAAATGGGAGTGGCGCTAACCTCCATTGGTTTGCAACTAAGATCAATCTTTCATCTCTCAGCCAGACCTTTTTCGTAAATCTGCCTTTCTCCTCTTATTTGAATCACAGATCATTGTTGTTTGCTGATAATAATGTGACTTCTCTTACACCAACTGTAAGAAGGGCTTAATTGCATCTTCGGCCTAGCTCAATATATTCTTCTATGTCGTCAAGGACGATAGCAACTTTTCCTGCGTCTTACGCTGTTGGAAGCTTCTCACATGGTGCAATCCTATTGCAGCGAAAAAAGGATAAGACTCGCTGACTGTAATCCTTTCTCAAGACTATCGGCCCTATAGCTACGTCAACTTTGTATTCCTCAAACTTCTAAAGATCTTTGAAAACCCTCTCAACTCAATTCTTAGATCATCTGGAAAGTCACTCCGATCGATCGCCAGTACGGCTCTCGCTGCATGAAGGTTTCTACATGGGCGATAGAGAGCACAATGTTCCTGATCAAAAAGCCGATTTTTATCAAGGTGTTTGTTCTCGCTCTTAGGAACTACGGGGAGACTTGGGTGGTGGCGCCTATAGACATATACCAAAGCTCCATTTGCACCGAGTATGGCACGCAGTCACTGCTCGCTTCGACTCCCATCCTTTGGATCCTCCTTCTCTTTGGCTTAACTTATGTGACTTATAGCGTTTCTTTTCTTTCAAAATCACTCAATATCGCTGTTGTTGATAGGGAGGCCGACTTCTGCTTTTACTTTTGCCTGTCAAAGTGGTGTCCCTCCAGGCAGGGATTCTGTCTTGATCTCAACCTACTTTAATACATCTACTTACTTTTCATTAATGATCTTTCCCCTACTCTCTATTGCACTTCATTATCTACCCATATGCCGACGACTCCACTTTTCATTGCTCATTTCATTTTGAAAGATGTCACACAAAACAGCAAGTGGTTCACGGTA
>JABUQX010084832.1:17500-22481 GCA_015478945.1 Trachelipus rathkii | reverse complement strand
TATTATTATTATTATTATTATTATAAGACCTAATATTTATTCAAAAATCTTTTCAGTTCATAAATCTATTTTGATTATTATCCTTTTAATTAATTTTCATAAAAATAAATAAATTGTCTTTTCCTTGAATAAATTCTACTTCACTGATTGACTCACTATTTTTATTACAAAAAAAAAAATAATTGTAAAATAAATAATATAAGAGAATGGAAAAGAGTAAAAAATATCTTGTGAGTAATTATGAATAAATATTTACTCTAAATTTATAAGAAAATAAATAAATGTTACCCACTTTATAAAATTCTTTATTGACAATTAAAAATTATTGTAATACTATAAAAATAATAGTATATTTCGTAATATGTTTTAATGAAATATAATATATAACAGGTATTAATTTTCATAAAATATTTGTTTTATAATTTTAAAAGCCAGAAATGTAAACCTTATAGATTAAATATAAAAGTTAAGAAATCGACTGGTGATTATTCATTGTAAGATTGTTGACGTATTTGAGATTTGCTCACTTATCCCATAAAAGTTCTATAGGTTGTATAAATTACTGGTGGGTTACTTCGGAAATCTCTTCTATTGCTCTGGAGGTCTCCGAAGTGGATTTCAAAGTTCAACCAAAATATACCTTATATTAAGTTACTGCAAAACAGGAATATGCAATATTAAAATCTCTATCCAACATCTATGACGTCATAGAGGATAGGGGGTATACAACTATTTTGCAAAGGCTTTCAATTTTACCTACGATAAATGTAATGTCTTTTAATATATGCTTTCTCACTTAACTATTTAAACCCATACGCTTAGTTTTTTTATAATACCCTTCTTGTAATGACTTTAATTAAGTATCTTTATGTTATAATAGTCTACTTAAGTGTCATTACCTTTCCTTATCCATTATAAGCTAATGTTTCCAGAATTGTAATAAAAAAATTATCATAGGAATTTTTTTTTTTTTTTAAAATAAAATTAATTTTTTTTTTTGTTTTAATTTTTTTTTTTTTTTTTTTTTTTTTTTTTTTTTTTTTTTTTTTTTTTTTTTTTTAAGTGAAGCTTAACCTATATTCTTATATTTCTTCTTTAATAACTCTTAGATTTACTCTTTAATAACTCATTTAAATAAGTAGCTCATAAAGCACTTCGCATGACTTACATGGTACCTTATTCCTAGATCAGCTTGTTTTGATCTAAAATAAGATGTAATTTGAATATTATTTAAAGTACTATTTTGTCATAATTTTTTTTTTCTAGTTTATTATTATAATATATAATATATATATATATATACTATATATATCTATAATAATATATATATATACTTATTATATATATATATTATATATTACTATAAATAATAATAATTATATTATATCTATATTATACTATATATTAAAATAATATATATCTTATATATATACTATATTATACTATTATATACTAAATATTATATATGATATATATAGTATACTATCTATATATATATATATATACTTATATATACTACTATATATATATATATTATATATTATATATATATATACTATATTATATATTGAACTCTCCAACAACAACATCACATATGGGCTTGATGAGAACCCACATGCCATAGTGTGAAAGCCCGCCAATCAAACCAGTTTTCAGTTGGATGTCAGACACAGCGCCTTTGTGTCCGAATGGTAGGCGGACTATTTGATAGGGTCCCATTCTTTTACCAGCGAGGCTTACTGGAGACGATTATCAGCCAAATTCTTGAACATGACTTGCCTACACCACTGGAAGAAGTCTCGGATTACAATTAAGATCGAAATGTATTTCATGCACGACGGCGGTAGACAGCGCATTTCAGTTTAGTTGCTCGTAACTATTTGAACACTGTATATCCCAGGGCTTTTTGAATAGGTCGAGGAGGTACAGAACCTTGGCCTCCGGCCGGTCTCCAGACCTAAATGCCATTGGATTTCTCGTTGTGGGGTCACCTGAAACATTTGGTTTCTACAGCAACAGCTGAAAGTCCCCGAAGAAAATTAAGGGATCGCATAATTCGCGTCTTGTGACACATTCGAGCACACACACGGTATTTTAATTGAACGTCCGCCAATCAATGCGTCGCAGAATACAGGGCCTGTATTTCCGCTGGGGTGCTCATTTCAACATTTGTTTACCTTAGATGCAACCATTGCTTCCGTACTGTTGCTGCTGGTATATTCTTTTGTGCCAGTAATGCATTATATATTCTTATAATTAAATTAAAAATTTGAATGAACTTTTAATTACCTGTGCCAAACATTTTGTTTTACTGTTTATTGCAAATTAAGGTTTAAAATCTTTCTTTCATCACCTTGATATCTTGGAACCGCACGAGCCGTTTTCGGTGAAATGTTTATTGGCACATTTATCTTATATTTATGCAAAGAATATCATACTGGAATTTTTTCGCAATCATTAAACGATACAACACCTGTATACTATATACATATATAATTACTTATACACTTATATATATATATATATACTATATATATATACTTATATATATATATATTGATATAAATAAAAATATGTTGAGAAAATTTGTCTTAAGGTAATTTAGAAATATTAATGTCAAATTAATATCTAATTGCTATATTTCTTTTATCGAAAATAAAAATAATAATGAAATAAAATAAATAACTAATTTATCATGATGAGTTGTTGCAATAACTTTACACTCAATACAACCACTTTGTAGTGTCATTTTGCCATAAATGCAAGTGATGCGTTAATTTTGTCCGGGATGTATTTTGTTGTTGTCTAATAGCTTTGCTTATAACCTTATTTAGAAAGAAATTTCATAAAAGAAATAAATAATATTGGTACATCAGAAATTTTTATTAAATCTGATTAAAATTTAGCTGGACGATTTGATGCTAAATATATATGTCATAGGCCTGGTAGGTGTACAGATTTTTCTGTAGATTTTCCTTTAAAACTGGCAACGTTGTTTACATCTTTTCGTTCTTCTTCTCGGGAGAGGAAAGTTTTTTTTTTAAAGTTTCGCCAACTTATATAAGGTAAATTTTGAAAATACTTTGTACGTTTATTTTATACGCTTATATAGAATAAGGAGATGTTTTGTTTAATTTTGTAATTTTTTGAGAAATAAAATAACCTCTATAAATGTTTAATTGTTCTTTTTGTAAAATGCGACAATATTACTACAATTTAATAATCTTAACTGGTTCAAAATATTTGAAAAGATTTAAACTAAATTCTCCAAGTAATATCAAAATAAAGGCCTACAGGGCATTTGAAATTGTGCAATTAGAAAAAGATGGGAAAAAATAGATAATGTGCAAAAGATTTTACCAGTAAGTACATATAAGATTGAACAATTTAGGTTTAAATGAATCTCTCTATTGAGATACAATAGGACCTTAAATTCTAATTAATATACGATCCTATTTCTTATTCATAGTATTCTAGCTGATTTCTACCGTCCTTATATCATCAACTTTGTCATTTTAACTGCTTTTAAGGATTGTAAATTTCTTATTACGGAATAGTTAATAGTTTTGTTATTTTGATGTTTAAGATCAGCAACTATTATTTTCAAAGTAATATTGATAATCGCTGAGGTTACGCAGAGGACTTTCAGGTGTAGTAGAAGGAATGCAAGCGGAAACACCTGCTGGGCCGAGACATTCAGGTGTAGTAGGAGTAAAATCGGAAACACCTGCTGGTATAGGAGTAACCGAGGTGGGGTACCGACAGTTGCTAATTGTGCACGCCTTTGATTTAACAACGTATATTAACAAGTCATTTCCATAGAAGTTAAACCACAGACTTCCGTCTTCATAGATTAGCAAATATAACAATGAAACAAGAGTAAATAACAGGATGGACCGGAAAAGCTTATATTTCATAAGGAAGGGTGTAGTCCCCACAATGGGTCGCAAACCAGAGATTTGAACAGCTTCCCGGACCCCATTCCGTAGGGCAGGCTGTGGATGTGGCTCGGAAAAGCCTCCGAAACTCTGCGTCGGTTTACCCCCTATGTACCGCACGGTACTTCATAACTTCACGCCGGAGCCCGACATTATACACCAAAGTGCATGACAGCTTCCTCCAGCTGTTAACTCGAAGGTTCGGGTCTACAGTGGGCGGCCCAGTCATAGGCAAACAAAAAGACCAGTTTTTATCCTGTAACCTCATCCACGAGGAAGAAGTGAGAGGTGGACTGAAGACCCATATGGGAAGAGGCATCAGAGGGTCCAAGGGGTTGTGACGGAAAAAATGGATATCCTTTTTTTTCTTATTTTCAAGTACGTACAAAGAACTGCAAATAAAGTTGAAGCGAGATTATTTTACCAGGCTAGACCAGAAAAATTTATTAAAATATAGCGCTCTTTCTCATATCTTATGATGCAAGTTTATTATTAAAACGTCGTTCGTTCGAAAATATCGTTCATTTCGGAAAGAAAAAGTGAAGATGTATTGCCGAACCTCCTAGATTATATTCATTTGACTTTCCTGAGAGTTATGTTATTTATGTATGACAGGGCCCCTGTCCATATTGCGGCGCCCGATCACAGGTCTACCGAAATTGGTGAACTAGTTTGTTAACGTGGTTAATAAGGTCCGGATTATGCGATGGCCAAATACATGTTCACACAAGAATATAGTTATTGACCTAAAATATATCTAGTCTTTTGTAGTGAACTTTATGGATTCGCTCTTCTCCCCTTCCTTCCTATTGATTGATTTTACGCTCCTACACAACCTCCCTAACTATTTTTAGATATATATCCGCTTATGCATGTCCTTGATTACTGTATTCATATGAGTCCATAATTATTATAAATTCAAAAGAACTCTTTCTTACTAGCAGTCTCGCAAGACAAAAAGAAATACGATTTTCAAATTCAGCACAAAAATAGGCATGAATGTATGTAATTTCAATCTCAGGATTCAAGTCTTTCATTTAGCG
>JABUQX010084832.1:0-10000 GCA_015478945.1 Trachelipus rathkii | reverse complement strand
GATATTATATAATATATATATATATATATATATATACAAGAAACGAATTTAGCGTGAGTTGTCACTAAGTACATAAATTGTTTTCTGCAGCAATACAACACAAAGCCTATGACGAATTAAACCATGCTTAAACCGCCTACTAATGAATATAACGGTTTTCTGAGAACAATATAAAACTGAAACAATTTATTTAATAAAAAGTGAAAAGAAAAACTTGATTTGCAATAAAAGACCTTCACAGCAAATCATAATATTTATTTAGAATCTATTACTTCGCTAAACTTATATATATATATATATATATATATAATACTTATATATTATATAGTATTATATATAATGATATATATTATAGTATATATATAGATATATATATATAATATATATATACATAGCCCATATATATATATATATATATATATATATAATTTTATAATATATATATATATATAATATATATACTATATATATATATATATATATATATATATATAATATATATATATATATATAAATATATTATATATATTATTATATATATATATAATATATATATATATATATATATATATATATACTATATATTATATATATATATTATATAATATACTATATTATATATATATATAATATATAATATACACACAAAGTTACATCAAATAGTTGTCGTAAAACTTACGTCGATTGCAACTTACCGTTTGTAACGTTGCAAAGATGTCGTAAGGAGTACGTCATACACGTACCATAGGACTCCAGTGATGTCGCACTGTTACGTCGCTGAGAGCTGACATTTCCACATCCCAGGGACGTAATTATTATGTTACTAATACGATGTCGCACATCGCAAAGAAACGTAAAAGCGACGTCGCTCTTACGTTAGTGTGCTATATGGGTATATATAATATATATATATATATACATATCATATAAGTATATATATATAATATATATATATATTATATATATATAATATATATATATATAATATTATATAATATATGAAGGGATCTGCTGGCTGAAGGACTCTAAAAACATACTATCCGCCTTATCCGCAATCCGCAATCCGCGGATAGTGAATTTTACATTCGCATCCGCGGATAGTGAAAAATCACTATCCGCATTATACTCTCAATATTCACTAATATATAATATATATATTATATATAATATATATATATACCTATATTATATTATACTATATATAATATATATATATATATATATATATGCAATATATATTTATATATATATATATATAGTATATATACTATATATATATATATAATATATATATAATAGTATAATATATATATATATATATATAATATATATATATATATACTATATATATAGTATATATATATAATCTATTTAATAATAATATATATATATATATATAATAATATATATTTATAATTTATATATATATTATATATATAGTTATATATTATATATATATATATATATTATATTATATTATATATATATTATTTTTTTTTTTATTTTTTTTTTTTTTTTTTTAAAAGTAAGGGATTTTTAAAAATGACAGTAACACTCATGCTGGAGATAGATAATATATTTCTAACTCTGCAAAACGATAACGCGTGTACAACAGCGACTTTTCTAAATCCTAGATACAAAACCAAATTTCTTAAACCACGTGTTTCACAGAGTTAAAATTAATTTTAAGATGACTCATGATGAAATGCTGCTAAAGACAGAAATATCACCAGCTAAAAAAAAGCAAAAGATCGCAAACAGACACGCAATTACCATCTGCTAACGATATCATTGCTGAATCCATGAACGTTCTTTTAGCTTCTAGCAGGGATGAAGAGTCTTGTTCAGAGGTGTCAAAAAACACTCTATCATTGATCTAGGAATATTCAAAAAGCGAAAAAAGGCTCTGGAATCAGTATAAAGATTGGAGACAATGTTTGTGGAATGTGATAATTGATAAACAGTTTTCACATCTTGCAGAGGTCGCCCATGGACAATTCCTTAGCATGCCTTCAACAAATGTAGCTAGTGATCGTCTTTTCAGTGTGTGCAGATCTCATTTACGACGGAAAGAGAGCCAAAATCCCCTGAAATGGTCGAATCAGAATCTTTTGTTTTTGAAGTATAATTTGAGAATTATTAATTTTCAGCATTAATATATATATAACCTTTTTCCAAATGGTGGAGGCTGGAAGAGAGGTTGGTGGGTTGTCGGTGAGAAAGGTTTGGTCCAAAGCTCCTGTACTTCTGTAGCACACAGATATATATACATATACTATATATATATATATATATAATATATATATATCTATATATATATATAATATATATATATTATATATAATTATATATATAATATATTATATATATATATATAATATATATATATATACTATATATATATGTTCTCAGGAAAATTCGAACACACCTCTAGATTTGAACAATTTCATTACTAATATCAAAATAATTCCTATTAAAAGGTAATAGATATAATATAATCTATTATATATATATAGTTATATATATATATATATATACTATATTTATATATAATATTATTACTCCCTAATGTATTTTCACAATGCTGGGATACGATCCGGCACCCTTGCGATGAGCGTGCATGTGTTTGACCACTACGCTACGACGAGACAAAAGAGAGAAACGAGTAATAATTCTACTGTCCAAGAGAGCATTACTTATCGGATTCCTCCCGTCGCACTCGAACGTACGGGGCCAAACAGCGGTACGCGCATGGTGCAATAATAAACCATAAAACCCTTGTTTGGCCCTACGTTGAGTGCAGAGCGGAGGAACCGTCAGTAATGCTCTTCTTTCTGGACAGTCAGAAGTATTCTCGGTTCTCTTTTGTCTCGTCGATTTAGCCTAGTGTCAAACACGATGCACGCTCATCTGCAAGGGTCCAGGTCGTATCCTAGCATAGTGAAAATACATTAGGGGTATTTTATTACTATGAATATGATTGCAGGTTAAACAATTATTGCATTTTCATTGATACTATATATATATAATATATATATATATATATATATATGTATATATATAATATACTATATATATATATTATATATATATATATATACTAATATATATTATATATATTAATATATCGATAACCTAATAATAAATAATATATATCGATATGCTAATTCCATATATATGTACGATATATATCGATATCGAGAACTTGGCGCGGCCAGAATGTCACATTTTTGTACCAAATATATATATATATATATATATTATATATACATATTAATATATATTATATATATATTATATTATATATATATATATATAATATATATATAATATATATATATATTATATATATTGCATATTAATTCCATAACTTAATAATGAGGGAAATTTGCACTCGAGTCTCGCAAATAGTGTGGGGGCTCGACCCTTGGTTTGGGAGGACAAGTCCCCAAAACCCCCTCCTGAATCTGCCTACGATTCCTGTCCTCATTCGGATCTACTCTCTAAGCCTTAATACTAGCACTTTCTCTCAATCTTTCTAACTTTCGTCACATAGCCCTTACTTGCATTATATCCAAAATATTTGAAACTCTCCTTAACCCTAATTTCCTGGATCATCTGGAATCTCATTTCCTCCTTTCAAATATCATCATTAAGGTTTCCGATGTTCAAAGTCAACTGGTGACATTCTTTCCTATCTTATTGATTTATGACCTTCTGCCCTTGGGGACTATGAGGAGCCGTGTGTGGTAGCGCTTGACATTTCGAAAACCGTTGACCGGGTATGGCATGCTTCACTACTCTCTAAGCTACCTTCTTTTGGGTTTCCTCCTTCTCTTTGCTCACTTATGTCTAGTTTTCTCTTAGATCGCTCCATATCGGAACTTGTTGATGGGGCGAACTCCTCTTATTTTCCTGTCAATTGGATGATCCGAAAGGTTCTATTTTATCTCCAACTTTATTCTTACTTTTTATTAACGATCTTCTAAGCTGCACTCCCAACTCTGTTCATTCTTATGTCGGATGCACTCAAACTTTCCATACTTCCACTCATTTCAAATGTGCTCCCACTTTTGCATCTAGAGTTGCTTCTCGACTTCAGTTTTCTGATTCTGTTCTTGTCGATATGGATGGGATTTCCCGATGAAGTAGTATCAACCTTGTGAAATTCGTCTCTTTAAAAACTCAACTTCTTTACATCTCCTTCTCAAAAACACTTCCCAACTTTCCTATTTCCTTCGACGGATCTTCCGTCAAACCTGTGGACAACATAAACATTCTTGGTCTGAATATGAACAATAAGCTATCTTTTAAACCTCCTTCTACGATGGTGGCTAAGGTGGTCTCAAAAAAGCCGAGAGTTCGTTCACGTTGCAGGAATTTTTTTCTTCTGAACAGTTACTTAAATTATGTAATAAACTTATCCGCCCTTGCGTCGAGTACTGCTCTCACGCTAGAGGGGGCTTCGGTTCTACCCTTCTTTTGGATCAATATCTAAGGCTAAAAAACTAGTAAACTGTCCCCTACTTTTAAGTTCCCTTGACTCCCTATTTCTGCGACGTGAGGTTGGTGCACTATCTCTTTGCCATAGGTACTACAGCGACAGGTGTTCGAAGGAGTTGACCTCTCACATTCCACCACCACTGCGTAGACCTCGTAGGACTAGGGGTGTCTTACTTTCTCATGATTTTTTTGTGAATATTGGGAACTTCTTTGTTGTGCTGCCTCCTTCTTTCCAGTCACCTCTCTTCTGTGGAACTCTCTGCCTTAATATGTCTTTCCTGCTGTATTTAATCTCTCCCATTTCTCTCTTTGTCTCCGTCTGCGGTAACCTTACCGATTTCAGATAGGTTTGGAATTGGGTTGGTTTTACAATTATTTTTTTATTTTATAATTTTGTCCCCTCATTGAAAAGGGCTCTGCCTATGAGTGGTGGTTACCTGTAATTAATATATATATATATATATATATATATATATATATATATATATATATATATATATTATATATATATATATATATTATATATATTATTAATATACTATATATATATATATATATCATATATATATATATATATATCCATCCACCTTCTTTCCTCAAGACTGGGCGTAAGGTGCGTGACATGCACGGGAAAACCAGAAAGTGTTTAGAAGAATATGACACAGGTAAGAAAAAAAGCCCAGCCTTATCGCCCCCTTTATACCTATTATTGAGAACTCGTTGCAGTCAGAAAATCCACACTAGAGCTTCACGGGATCGCGACGGGCCCTCATTATGGCATCTCGTCAATGTGGGGTTCATTCCTTTGCCCAGGTGGGCCACAACCATACCCCCTCACAAAACCCCCGCTATCACTCCTATTATTCCTGTTTTCTCTCGCCTCTGCCATACTCACATTTCTCTCCTCCAGGCATTCCTTGACTTACTCAATCCACTTTTCTCGGTATCCCAGTCGGTCTATTCCCAACGCCCTCAACACTATACATCTGATTAACCAACCGACTATCATACAACCTTTCCACATGACCAAACCATCTTAATGTACTTTGATATATTCTCTCATTTATCCCTTTCTTCCATCTGAACACATTGATCTTTTAGATCTATACCTCTTATTCCAGACCATAGTCTCATAACTATACATTAACACAGGTAACAACATACCCTCATATAAGACCCTAGCACACTCAAGACTTAGTCCCTTTACATCAACCAACGATTTAATTGCACCAGCCACCTTCCTGCCATTCAGAACTTTCCTACTACACTTTGCATCATCCGCTCCCTTTTCATTCAACATATATCTTAAATATTTAAACTCAGACACTTGTTCCAGCTGCTCGCCATCTAACATAACTTCACATCGAGGATTGTTCTCACTCACAACCATAACCTTACTCTTATCTACATTTACTTTCAAACCCCTCCTTTTAAACACACTGCCAAATCTCTCTACCAATCTCTCAAACTCTTTCAGATTTTTCACACAAAATCTAAATCATCCACATTATATAGGTAGGGCACACTCCACTGTCTTCCATTCACCATCATTCTAACACCATCTCCTGCCACCCCACCCCAAATTATTTCACAACCCTTTCCATATACAAATTGAATAACCAAGGAAACATAACCACATCCCCCTTGCCTCACTCGCTATTAATATTAAACAATCACTTTCGACATCATTTATACTTACACACGTTTCACTATGTCATACTACTTTTGATTCCATTCAGAAGACTTCCACCAACACCATATTATTACCTCTAAACACCTGCCACAGAGGTTCCCTATTAATCCTATTAATACGCCTGTTCAAATCCATAAAACCTCTAAATACAATTATTCCTCTTCTCCCTCATTTTTCAATCATTATGTTCAATGTAAAGATTTGATCCGCACATCATCTACCACTCCTAAAACGCACCTTGTTCTTCGCCACATCAGTCCTTTCGTTCACTCGAATCGCACTCTTTCGACTAAAATACCAGCATACTATATCTTCCCTACAACACTCAATGTTAAACTAATTCCCCTAAATTCCTACAGCCCTTATATTCCTTACCCTTATATAAGGGTACTATTACTGCTCTCCTCGAATCCCTTGGAACTATACCCCTCCATAAAGGCTTTGTTATACGGACATAACTTCCAAATCCAATCAATCACCATCTCGCCTCCGTTCTTGATTCATTTCACATAGTAATATTCATCGTCTGCAGATTTACCATTCTTCAACTTTCTCACTCTACCCATTACCTCTCCCTTACTAATGACCTAATCCCAAAATATCTATTCCTGTCCTTGCACCATCAACACCACACACACATTTCACATCACGTCTTCATTACTGCCAATGTTATTAAGATTTTCCGAAAGGTGTTCTTTTCCACTTTCCCCCTCACATTCCATTTTCATCAGTACGAAATCATCATCCCTATTCATTATTCTAAGCAGATTTCTCTTATTCTCATTCTTAACCTTTCGAGCTTCCTTCCTTCCGAAAGAGCTTCCTATTCCCATGTAAGTCCCCATTAATTCTCCTTCCAAACTTTTCATTTACCTCCTTTTTCCTTCTACGTATGCACCTTTTATTATTTCTTTTTTCCTTCTTATATAAATCCAACATCTTTCTTTTGAAACTCATCATTGGCTTTTAGTACATCAATCAAGCTTTTTTTTACTTTTAACCGCTTTCATCACCTCTTAATTCCACCACTAACTGTTAACATTCCTAATTCCTACTTTAGCACATCCACATGCTTCCTTCGCACTGTTAACAACTGCCTCCTTCATTTGCTCCAAGATTTGTTCAGTTTCAACTTGTTCACATTCAACTGATCTACTTGCGAGCGCTCTTACATACTAACCCTTATTACCTTGTTCACTTAACCTTCAACTCATTAATATCTACCCACCTCCTTTTTCCTTATCACCTTCCTCTCATCCAAGCCCCCACTAGCTTAATTTTATATAAAATAACATAAGGATCTGATAATCCCATAGCTAACCCCCTCAATGATTTAGCATCCAACACATACTTCAACATCTCCTTCTTCACCAACACAAAATCAACCATACTTTTCACTTCGATACCATCTCTACCTACACCAACTCTAGTATACATATGAATACTCTTGTGTTTAAAGAAAGTATTACTTACACACACTACCTCTCTCCTCACAGAATCAATAACCTTTCTACCATTCTTCAGTTTTCTCCGATCCCAAAACCACCTGTTATATACCATCCCTTTTTTGATTGGACCTATCCAACCATTTAGGTCACCAACACAAAAACTCTGAAAGCTCGTTACCCCTATTTAAAACATCATTCAGATTATGTCAGATAATCGCACTCTCTTCAACCACTTCAACCACTTCAACTCTCTTCTTACCATATGTCACAACCACACATACCTAGACCTTTTCACACTTATATTTAACCTAGAAATTTCTAGTACTCACAAACAAGTCTACCATAGCTCTGAAACCCAAGTCACTCATCAGAATTGCAAAACCTCCTTCTTCCCTTCTCATTCCTTTTCACACCAACACACAAAAGCATTTCACACCACACCACTATTTTTTCACCGTTTCCTTCATCTTTGTTTCAGTTCACAGCGAACCAAACTCAATTTGCCTTTTTTTAAATACTTGCAACACATATCTCCTCTTCTCCTCAACAATTATTCCTCTGACATTCCATGTACCCATACGATTTATACATTTTTGCAAAGATAGAAGGCCATTTACGGCATCCGACCTTTTCCGAGGCATGAATTATCATTCCTAGCAAAGATAAGTGGTAGTGGGCAGCCAACCCAACTACCCCGTCCCTTTGTCAAATTCCACGACACGCAGAACATACGAGTGGGTAATTCTTTCTCTCCACACAAGGGATATTAAGGGGGTACGTATTCTGTAAGAGTTTCTAAGAAGAGGGGTGTGGGACTCTGACTACATCATATAGTCCATCGTGTATTAATGATATCGTGCTAATACCAGAAGAGCTTTACACAAAACAATGATATGATGTTAGTGTTTGTCTTGAAGATAATGTAATGTGTGACAAATGATACGCTAAAAGAGAAGACGAACCATTAAAATGGTGAATAGTATGCTATATTTTATCGCATGTGCGTAAGTATTGATACATACTTATTATACTCTCTCTCTCTCTCTTACTTCTTACTCTCTTACTATATATATAATCATCTAATATGAAACTATGATATATAATATCATATAAAAAATATAATATATATTATTATTATTAATAATATATTATTATTAATTATATTATTAATTATATATATAGTTTACTATAATATATATAAATAATTATAAATTATTATATATATAATATATTCATTAATATTTTATATAAATATAATAATCATATAATATTATTATACAATACTATATATATATATAATTATAATATTAATATATATATATCTTATATAATATATTATATATATATTATTATAACATTATATATATTATTAATATATATATTAATATAGCTTATTATAATAATAACTATAATATATATTAATATATATGAATATATATGATAATAATATATATTTATTAATATAATATAATTATATATATATGAAATTATATATTAATATATATAATATATATAATTATATATATATTAATAATATATATATATATAATATATAATATATATAATATAATTAGGACAGTGTTACTATAGATTCAACTAAAATATAATAATTAATGATTTCACGAGACTTGTGATGTCTCGCGATAATGCCAAGTTACGAATACGTTTTCACTGTATTATATTAATGAAATTTTATAGTTTTTATTTTCTTCTAGAAAACGTTTAATTAATATATTTTACTGATAGTCAGTGAGTATTTATATGCATAGTATTAATTATTCGTCATTATAGGTTATGTGTTTAATGCTGCTATAGTGAGTAATACTAATTTATGTAACGTTATAGATACAACTCTCTATACGCTAAATTCGTTTACTTGATTATAATAGCTTATTATATATCAATATATATAATATTATATCTATAACTATACTATTATTATATATATATATATATATAATACTATTATTAATATATAATATAAATATATATATATTATATTAATAATCTATATATATAATATATATATATAAATTATATATTAATATATATAATATACATATATATTAATATATATTATATAATAATTATATATATTGACAAGGTCTAGTATTTAATGTATAGTGAAAAGAAAAGAAATATATTCAAACTCTGAAATAGAAATAAATTAACCGTAATTCTTAATATTGAATTAAAACTCAGATGACGAGTATATTTGACTTTAGTATATATTAACAGTGTCATACTTTTTAATAATACACTATATTAGTATGACATAAATATTGAAATAGTAGTAATAGACTAATATATAAAATATTACTTTTTTAAAAAATTACTAAAATTAGGATTTGAATAA
>JABUQX010084831.1:0-28796 GCA_015478945.1 Trachelipus rathkii | reverse complement strand
GCTTTGAATAAGAAACTCTTCTCTTTTTGCTCCGCTTTGCAAGGAAGCCTCTTCTGTAAACTCATTTAACATTAAAGTTTTGTCAAAGCTTTAAAATATGCGGACTAGAGCTTTTGTTCACTAATTCCATCGTTCATTATAACCTGCTTCTGAGTGTATGTTTCAGATACTTATAATTGACATATGTTAGCCAAATAAACTGGTCACAAAATAACATTTTTTTGCGTCCGTATTCATTCACTCTTTCACCCGGTGTCTCTATTGACCAATCAGCATAAAGCTCTTTTGTTAACCATTATTGGTAGCCACAGATTGTTTGACACCACATCCGGCTGGTGATCGTTGTGAATTCGGTATGTTTAAACAATTTTGAGGTTCTAAAAATAATTCTCCACCGCAGTCACTTAAGCGTAAATACCTAAGATCTTGTCCTCTGGCTGCTCCCTAATAGTTTAGCCAACTTTGAAATCCCGTCTTAAGTAAGATTGGAAAAAAATGCTTCTTCTCCTATAGGCGTGTTCTTTCGCCCGTTGAGCGTTATTCTTCTCACAAACAGTAACAGATTTCTTTGCTTACAGAAACGTATTAACCGAAATCTAAGTCCACTGTAAGTCGCTGGTAGCCGCGCGATGTGTTAGGGTTCGCTCTCACTCCGGTCTGCCGAATCCTAACAGGGATTAACGAAGTCGGATGTGGGGGTTTGTGCGCGAATGTGTCACATGTTTGGTTGATTCAGAGATATATAAGAGATAAAGTAAAATCCATATTATATAATATGATGTATATATAATCCACATATGACTGCGCGGTGCTTGGAGTATAGAATAATTATGGACTCTTTACCCTCTATAGATTCAAATTGCCTTTAAATATCTTCAGTATCTAGCATGTTAGAGCGACGTTCGACGTTGAACTGTTAGTAGAAAATGAATAGAAATTAAATAATCCAAATCAAAATGAAAAATATGATCCGAGTTTTATATAAGACAATATAGACCTTAATATTCTCCACTGCGTAATTTCGTAAAATAACGGGTAATTACCGCTTGAGCATTTGGTACTAAATAATTTTTAAGAAAATAACAGAAGATTCACACGATTAAGTTTCAGTAAGCATTTGATACCTTTAGTAGGAATCGAGTGAATGCCTCATAACAAGAAAAAATGAAAGAACGAAATTAATCTGAAAATTATTGAAAACCTTTCTTTTTTAGGCTTTGTAATTCTGCTTTTTAAAGTGGCATCATTTTAACTATTTTAACCATAAACTATTATAAATTTCAATTTATTTTTCCATAATAAATTTCCTGAAAAATAATGCGTTCCAACTGGAAACCCTTACGCTAAGGAACAACGTTGTGGTTCGCTGAGAGTCGTTATTTGTAGAGAAGCAAGAGTCGTTTTGTTTTGTTTTAGACTGCATAATAAATATTGTCGAGAGAACACAATTGTAAATCACATGTTGTTGCGTATATTTAAGTATTTATAAAATATAACTAAAATCCTATGTTGTCTATATTATCTCATATCTAATTTTAGAGGCGAATGAGGTAGGTGAATGATGGGTTATGATTATTGTTAAGAGTTACGTAACACATCTATAATGATTGAGCAAAATATTGAATTTTTTTTTACATTTTAAATCTTCCACGTACTTTAAATTTTAACAAGGGTTTGAGACCTATTAAATTTTGTTTAATTGCAAATGCCTTATATACTTGGACTTTAATCTTTGACGAAACTCTCTAGTATATTTTGAGTCCATTTAATTTAACTCCTCAAAAGCGACTAAAACTGAATTAAAAGATCCTTTTAAAAGATTCTGAGCTGTTCTCTAAGGACCGCAAATATTGTTCCCTTTCACGAGCTCTTCCTCTTTTCTCACTTAAATTGACTTATTTCGTAAATCCTCCAAAGGGATAACAATGTACACGTCATTAATCTTTAAGGACTTCTTGCTTTTCTGTCGTCTGGTTGCAGTGTATTGACTTAATTATCGGTTATATCTGGACAAAAATTTTCCAAGAGATTTGCTGTTTCAAGAGTCAAAGTATTGGCCTGTAATCTACTTTTATTTTGGCTTCTAATCCAAGTTTAATATAAAAATTGTTTCTTTCGTTAAATTTATAGTTTAAATGGAAGCTTGTTAAAATTTTAACAGTTGCGCGTTTTCCAAAATATTATTATAATACTTTCTTTACATTTCGTTTCTTGAAATGCCCCCTATAAAGAACAGAAAATTGGGAAAAAAGTGTACATATCAAATTGCAATTACAAAATACCGTAATCTAATTACCAAAAAGCATCGATAATATCTCAACCTTTCAGTTTTTATTTGATTATTATCGATAGTATTTTTATTTTTACGCCTCATTTCAGGTTCTCACCCCCAATTTGAGAGAAATTAAAAAGGCAGTAAGAGATTGTCCTGTTCTGTGACATTTCCAAAAAACTATTCTGCATTTGATTTATTTTTGGATAAAAATAAAAATGTGCGCAATTCTCAGTAAGGTATTATATCTATCTATTATCTCAAAGGTTCATTCATTCAGTCAGGCCAATCAATAACTTATATCACCTGAGGCATTTAGTATGAGTTTCAGTTCCCACGATCTATCATTTATATTATCAATCCACTTAATTATGTTATTTAAAATTTTGAATTTTTCTGATTATTATTAATTATTATTTTCATACTATTATTGCTTTCATCGATCTGATTATGTGATATCTTTGGTATTTTAAGAAGTTAAGTGATATTAAAATACCCAACAGTCTTCTTCATTTATTAATATCATTACTGATGTATAATATATTCATTATCTTCTTTTAATATATATACCATGAGTGATTGAGATTAGAGAGTGCGAGACACCCCAACCTCGCAGATTCTGCGTGATCTATTCTTCTCGTGTGTGCTCATTGTAGAGTGCGGATTGGAGATCAAGGTTCTTTGAACCATGTATGGGAGTTGATTATCTATTAACTTACCTTATGATGAACTCGTGTTGAAGTGTGAGTGCAGTGTTATGTATGTATTCCACGGAATAGAGGTTTAATCCTAGTTCTCTCTCCTGCTTATTAATGAATGCAGCTTAAGTGATTGAATTGCGTGTGATAATGTTTCGTGAAATGATGGGTCATCTATTGTGTTATATTGTTATTGTATGTTATTGGTTCTTGGTCATTGTTGGTTATAGTAGTATAATGTTTAGATTATTCGGTAGTATTTATTATTAATTCATTATAAAACTATCTAGGCGATTTGCATTTTGTGCAGACTATGAAATATTAAAACAGTTCAGTTTCTTTTATTTTTTTCTTGTTTTCACCGACCATATTTGCGTTCAACCCGAGAACCAGAACTCAATATTTTAGAGAGAATATGTCATAATCGTTAACTCGTCTACATCATTAAGATCAGTGTACTTATAATAACATATTTTAGCTTAAAAATTGTTTACAGCTCTTTACTCGTCACTATGCGTCTTCTTGCTCTCTCTCTCTCCTCTCTTCCCTCTCTCATCTTTCTCTCCTCTCGCTCGTCCCTTTGTCTCCTCATCTCTCGTCTTGCTCAAATGCTAGGCTTCTGCCTGGTTTTCATTCTCGTCTCTTCTTTCAAAGTCTGTATCTATACTAACTATATGATTGATATTATATTGGTAATTTTAAATCGAACTCTGTATTTATATAATAATATATGTAAATAATAACTCATACTTATGAGGCTTTAAGTGAGGGGCGTGTTAATACTATAGAAGGAATATTAACTAGGTCACTGTGCTTTTATATTTTTTATGTGAGACCTAATATGATATACATATAATGTACATATATATTATCAATTAATATATTTATATGATCCCCTCTCTATATATATATATATATATTATATATTAAGCAACGCTTTGGGCAACATTCTCATTCTTCATAAAGTCGGTCTGCGCCGTTACAAGTTAATTGATACAATTAAATAGAATTCTGTTTTGTTAATATGATTAGTTGGTGGTTCTTTCCCGTGTGGGCCATTTCCAGTAGATGCCAAAGGATTCTAAATTTCTTAAAGATTAAAATCACGATGCGCAGTACAAAAGAGAACTTGTAGGATAGTCTGTTTTGTATCTTTTTTTTCCCCTCAGTCTAGACCCGTTGTCACTTATATGATAAAAGTGTCAATAAAAAATTGTTATAATTACGTACTTACTTAAGAATTATTTAAGCAAAGAAGTCGGAAATCCCGCGTCTGTTAATGATATTGGATTTAATGTAATTGTAACAACATTTTAAACACATTAAAATTATTAGTTGAAAGGAAAGATGGTCTAAAACTCTAGTTGGTAGCGTTGATTTAATCTGAGGACGTTAATGGGGCTTGTTAGAAAGATTGATCTTCAAGAATTTTTTTTCAATTTCTGGTTTTTTTTCTTTCTTCAAGAACCGAAATGCAGTGAAGCCATATTAAAAAGTTGTTACTGATAAATCCATCTATAACCTTTTCTTTGTGTCTTTTTTTTCGACGTTGTTATGTCTTGTAAATATTTTTTTTTTCTGAATATTCTCATTTTTACAACTGAAAATAGTTGATCATTATAACTCGTGCAGAGGAGTTTCTGCACCAGGCTGCCAGGGCCCCGGGCCTTACAGCCACAAATGTTTTGGACCATGAAGTCGGATCCAAAAACACGAAATTTCTTAGCTGGAGCCGGAGAAGAAATTTTTTATGCGTGGCAGTTTCGGAGGCCCGGAAAAGACAAAAAAGGTTTACTGCGTCCCGGCTCGCTGTGGTATATTAAATATTCTCTATATAGTAGAATTCACCACACGTCGAATCACATGATTCTGAAAACATTGACGATTTTTTTATAAGTTTAATTGCCGCGGCTAATTGATCAATAGATTTTTTTTTTCTTTACACGGCTAGATTTGCCGGCTTATTTAACTTCAAATATACATATATTATACTTATCTTATATATATTTATTATTATACTTATATATTAATATATACTTATATATACTTTTATATATATCATTACTATATAAACTACCTTATATATATAATTAATATGAACTAATATTAATATACTATACTATATATATATATTTATATATTATAACTACTATAACTGACGAAGCCCCAGATACCATGACCACGCACAAAATCGACTCGAAAAATGACATCATTAACATTCAAAATACTTTCAACCCTCCAAAAATTCTCTTAAAAAAATAGAATTCTATTTAAGGCATTAGATCTCTATCTATAGCAACTACTAACTCTGAGGTCATCCCCTTTTTTTTTTATCTTTTTTTTAAATTGTGCCAGATTGTTGCTTCCATCATTACAGCTTTGCCTCCCCACTCAGGTGGCACTGAGCCCCTATACATTTTCGGCATTTAGAAAAAAATAAATTCGAACCTCCTAAAGACTCGCTTTATGCGGATGAATTTTCTTGAAACAGCAGTTTTATTTTACAGAAAAGCTTTTTGAATACAATTTATATAACATCATATATATATATTTCATATAGTTTTCAAATTTGGCATTATTTAAAAAGCTAGGAAGAAAGTAAATTTAATTTAAAATTTTCTTTTTAATAAAATTAACAAAAGGTTTTGTATAAGCCTTAACAGGAATTCAATGATACCATGATTAAATGAGAGATGAAACTGAAGATAACAAAGAGTTCGGAGCCCGGGACTAGCGGATACACGTGAACGAAATTTTTAAACTTTAGTGGCTCCGCATATATGCTATCTCTTGAATATTCACTAATTTGTTTTTTAACTAAAAGATATCACGAAAAAAAAACAATAAATCTTTTTCGTTAATTAAAATAGATTATAATTTTTGATTTAATTAAAGCGCACATTGATGAGCTCTTCATTAAATATCCTTCGTGTTTCAAAGGAAGCACGAAAGCTATGCAAGAAAAGAAGCGGCATAACTCCCTCTTTCGCTTCACGTAAGCAAGAATTCTTAAGTAAAATATTATCTCTAATATCTCATGCAGAAATTTTTGACGAGAGCATGCAAGCACTTACAAAAGGTCGAATGTGATAAGCACTCACTTATGAAATATTGAAAGAAATTGAAAAGACACGCTGGCAAGGAAAAGACTCTTGCAGCAGATTTTCTTTTCAAAATATTCACTTCTCTTTCAAGCTTTCATATTTGAAGCATCGTTCCTTTCGCGGGTGTTTTTTTTTTTTTTTTTTTTTTTTTTTTTTTTTGTTTTTTTTTTTTTTCTTTGTTCCGATTCAATTACTTTTTGAATTTCTCATATTAAAAATTGAAAGTAATATGTAAATTAAAATGAATTTTTTCTCAACATGCGGATTTATTATTATTATTATTATTTTAATTGCATTATTTCTTTGATTATTATTATATTATTATTATTATATTGACTTATTATTTATTTATTATTATCTATTTATACTTTTATTTTTTATTTATATTTTTATCTTTATTTTTATGTCATTATTATTCGATCATTCATTATTATCTTATCATTACTATATTATATTACTGTTATTAATTTATTAGCGTGAATAAAAATGATTATTTATACTTAATTATTCGATTATTATTATTCTTTATATATTATTTCACATCATTATTATTATATTATTATTATTTATGATGCATTATGCAATTAGTTCTACTTCTTTATTATTTACTTCTTGTTATTATTATTCCATTATTACTAATTTGTTAAATTATTCCACTATTAAAATATGATATCTCAGAATTAATTATTTGTTCTTTGTAACTCATTAATAGTTGTTATTAGTAATATTGGGAGTGTTATTATCATGATTCGCATTATTATTTGTGATATTAGTTGTTATTGCTTTGTATCCGCTTTCCCGAGTAAATATGCTCAATTTACTAATCAACAATATCCCAGTATCTTATTCTCCTTATCTCTATAATGAAGTAGCTACCTATCAAGCAACCCTATAGCAGTTTCCATATGTAGAGACGCAATTACCCCTGTTCATATAGGTTACTACTTTCTCTGCAGAGTTTTCCGCTATCCAACTCGTTCACATCTAGCGGAACAGGTAAACCAATCATTCACATCATACCCCTTGCAGCTTTCTAAACTCATTTACCTCCTAAATGAAGAACTTTACAGGGGTATTATTTTACAGACAAGAACGCCTGTAATGGTACAAAATAATATCCTCAATTTGGTTTTCCCCCGTATCTCGTTTAAACACGGCCTATATCTATATTTCTTATTATATATATACTATATAACAATATACTATATATATAATATATACTATATGTATATATAATATATATACTATATATATATATTATATATTAATATACATAATATAGATATAATTATATATTATATATACATGATAATATTAACAGACGTGTGCGCAGTCGTTTTTGAGTAACCGGAAGTAACGGGACCTGCTTGCTTACTTTTTCTGTCACTTGTAACGCCACCGAATAAAGGTCCGTTATTTTTTCCTCCGTTACTTTTTAGTCCCGTACATATTGTTGATCACCCTGGTCAAGCTAAAAAAAATCCGTTTTTTATATATATATATACTTAATTATATATTATATAATAATAGGGATAATGTACAATACATCTCTTGATATACCATATATATATTACTATATATATATATACTAATATATAATATACGGTATATTATTATATTATATATATTAATATAATAGATATTTATTTATCTATTACATATCTTATATTATACTATATATAAATACTCTATATATACTATATATATACTTATTTTATTATAATATAGATATACTTACTTAGAAGCAATAAGAGGAATCTGTCATAGATCAAGAATAATTAACTATGGATGGTGTCCTTTGCGTACCTTGATTTTCTTTTGAAATCGAATGTGCACCCTAGAGTGGTTCCCTCCAGATCGGTGTGCCTCCCTCCCCTCCTATCGCGTGAATCATTTTTTTTGAAACATCTGTCCACCCATCACATAACCATTTTTGCGCCTCAGTAATGACTGACGGTGAGTGATATGTATGTGTTTTGCGCGTTTGATTCAGTTCGCAGAAGGAATACTGTTCTTTATTTTTGCGGGTATTTGAGGGGTCCATTTAGCCAACAGAGGAAGTACTATGGCTTTCTTTCTAGATGCCCCTCGAGAAAAGTTCTCTCCAAGAATGGTTAATCCTGCTAAGGGTATAGTTGATAACTTACAGGTGAGAATCATTGTTGTATACCGAGGCATGAATGGTTAGATGATGGTGGAGTTTTCTGGAAGTTGCTCTTGTAACAAAGCCCCCTTAGTGTGTAGGGTATTTTAGTTCCCAGGCGTTGCGAAGGACAGCCAAATAGTACCCTATATAACTCGGTAAGGGATTGATTTAAGGGATCGAGACATTAAGTCTTCGGTAACGTAGCCTATTTTAGCTGCGGTAATGAGTTTTTTTTTAAGTGTCCAGTAGGGAAGCGAATTATACTGGGTATCATTTTTCTTCGGTTCGAAAGAATTGCGGCCGAGTTTCGACTTGAATTGGCCTCTCCTCTTCCTGCCTGCATTTGGGTTGAACGCTCAGAGAAAACCACGTAGCGCCTTGCCCATTTAGCTAGAAGTTGGTCTTTCAACTGCTTCTGGTGATCCAATACTCTTTCGAACACAAGGGGATTCCGACAGAACAATGATCCGGGAGAAGAAGAAAATAACTATTGTTAGTTACTACGTTTTTCTGGTATATTTCTGCAAAACAGCGTATAGAAATGCCAACTAATAGGGAAGCTCTATGCCAGTTGTTATTTTATTTGACATATTGGTTGCGTATATGGTGTTTTTGGTATGCTTCTGGTTGGAATCAAAGTATGTATGTAATGTATGACGTATAGTTTTAAGCGTGTTTGCTAATATAATAAATGGAGCTGAAAGCTGTATTTGTCTGTAATTAATCATTGAATCAGTGAGAATGTGAGGGCAGGACTGTCATGTCTGCTTGTTGTCTATTCAATTTTGTCATATTGACTTTACTTGTTGGTTCTTTTATTTTGACTAAACAATGTATTAACGGTGGGCTTCCTTTCGGTGAGGGGATGGGTCCCCGTCCATTCATTCCTTGGAATGATGGTTCTGTGAGAGATGGTAAGAGAAGCTTGTGCGCCTGTGTGCCGTTACACTAATTATATGCGGTATGATTTGGTTTTGTTCTTCCTCTCCCCTTGTGCGAATCTCAGAGAGTTGAGAGGGATATTGGTTAGAGAGGATTTTCATCTTTGGCCTATGGATGTGTCCGTCGTAGAAGGAGATGTATGTCCACACGCTTCCGAGCAAACTCAGTCGCACTGGTTATGTGTTCCAATGGACAGTCTCTCCCGGTCGATGTATGTTAACTGTGTCTAGATGCGTGAGCAGCAACTGAACAAGCTCTTGAGAGCTCAATTAATGGAATCTAAAAAGGACCGCGCACTCGGATTGTAGTGCAGAGAGTGTTAGTAGGAAAAGTTTTTGTGTTTGAACTGGCTTAGGATAGGTGGCTGCCCGGTTTACAATTAAATTTCGTCTTGCTGATGTATAAGGGGCGAATAAGCGTTTTTTCTAGGAGTTGTTTTAATGTTGCCAAGCTTAGGACTTTATGCATTGAGTGGTATTCCTTTTTTAAGTATATGAATCCCCGCGTATTTGAAACTATGGTATGCATTGTTACACATACCAACATTATTAAATTTTCTCTCATAAGATTTTACCGTAATTAATGTTTTCATACGAGTTTCATAAACTTTAACCAAGCTACTCACGGCATAGGCAGACGGTCGTGCGGTCAGTTCTGTGTGTCGAGCCTAGATAGGCCACTACACGGCCATTCTTGTTACCTTTCTCCTTCTTCAAAGAAACGGCCACTTTCATTTCAGTCTCACAGTAGAACGATAACGAACTTTCTACTTTTTCCCGTGCCCGTTTTAGTCGCGTATATTTATACTTTTGTTCTCTGATTATGAACTCGACTCGCCCTTATGCCCCACCTCGTGTATATTAACACCCCATCTTCCAGGGCAGCGGAGAGCTTCTTTAGTCTCCTATCAGTTGTGAACCAGCGAATCCAATCTTTGCCTCTTCGTGGTGCCTACATAACTCTTTCGATCCATGCTAGCGACTCTAGCTTCTCTTAAGATACAATCATTTCTCATCGCAATGGGAATCCGATGCTCTAAGTCTTCTTGACGTTTTATATTTTTACTCTTCATACTTCGGCAGTCGTCGGTAAGCGAGTTCCATACCCTTTCAAGCCCGGGAACTTCTTCCCTGACCACCCCCCTCTTCTCTTCATTTGACCCTCGAATCGGTTCTTTTTTCTCCATCTCTTCCAGATTCTCCTGCTTCCCAGAATAGAAGGTGTCCGTGCTTTTTTTTTCCTACCTTAAGCCGCAAAAGCTTAATTGCCTTTTCTTGTCAGTCCAGGCTAGTATCCTTATAGAATAGACTATTTTCTACCTATACTATTTTCTACTACTTATTACTATACTCATTATAATATATATATATATTATATTATTATACATCATATTATTATATATTATATCTTATATATTATATACTATTTATTATATACTCTATTATTTATATATATACTCTCTATATTCATACCTCTATTTATTTGCGCCTCTTTTGTCATGATAGTACTTAGGTGAGTAACCTGGATAAAACGTATACTTATAGTATATGTGTTGTCCATCAGCGTTGATTTTCCCCTGAGTGGTGTTGTAAAGGTGAGCATTGGTCGGAATATGGGTGTGTTTATGTTCTGCGTTCTTGTCACATACTCTTCTGGATCTTTGCTTTTCTCTGCTGAAAATATATGTAAGTGTTTATATGTTTTTGTGTTCTTCGACACAAAAAAACGCGAATTTAAAGCAAAAATGACAATTAAATAATTACAAACTTAATATAATATAACTTATGACGATACACTTATATAATACTATACCCTTACGTTATATATACTTATATATTATACGCTATTTTATATATGACGTGAGGGCGTGTTGTGAGTAGGTTGGTGTGTGTCCCTCCTAGCGGGGGGCGTGCTTGGCGGCCCCCTTGTCTCGCACGTCGCTTACTGACATTTCTATATATATCATTATAATTCATTATATTATATTATTCTTGCATTCAAACTCATATTTTATCTTTCCCTAAGGATTGCGTTACCTGCCAAACCTCTAACAAAATTAAAATATAGTATGTTTCGAAATTATTGCTAAACATACATTTTTGCCGCACTACTCCAAATATTCTTTCTCTAGCATAAGTTGAAAAATTGACCAATCAATTAACTTTATTATTTCATAACCCCGCCGCTCATCGTCGACGTCACTCAACATACAAACTTCACTAGTTCAGGACTTACTTTCTTCTCTAACCGAAACTCAATTACCCTTCTGCCCCTGTCTCTCTCGCCCCCCCCCGAAAACTAACCCTTCTCCACCCGAAAAATCTAACATCATGTCTATTCCTAAAAAAAGACCTGGCGTGAAATCTGCCGTCTGGGGAGGTAAACAATAGACCGACAGCCGTCGGAAATGTCAGGAATGCGGCGAGACACAAACCAAAATCTAAGAACCGACAAGCCCCGCCCACAAAAAATGATGCTGAAAACAATCGGCCGTTAAAGCACAAGGACTATCACCCAATAATGAGAGAGCGTGATGAACGACTAACGGATGATGACGATCGAGAAGATGAGGAGCTTATGGAGAGAGGGATGAGACTCAGAGAGCATCTCAGAGGTTCGGAGTCGTCGCCCGGAGACTGGAAGACCTTGACGGGACTGAGATGTGATTCCCCGAGATGATGTCTCCCCGAAGACTAGCTGAGCGACCCTTGTACGGACGATGACCAGAGCTCAGAGACGCGACCCTCGAGACTCTGATGATTCTTCCTCGAATCGGCCTGACCCGCTCTCCTCCCTACTGTGAGTCCATCCTGCTGATGCATGCCTCGCTTCCTGAGATCCGATGAGAGAGTCGAGAGAAATATCTGGCAAACGGGCAATTATTTATCCTTATTCTTTAACAAAATAATACATCCGTTCCAAAATATGGACTTATTTTTCTTAAAACCCCCTATCATTCATCTCTCTATACAGTGGGCACTTTGCTATCAAAAGAAGCCACCCAACTTTCTAGCAAGTCTTCCCTTATATAATTGCGTGAAACCCGTGAGAACAAACACCCAGAACTATTTCAATCAGTGCCTTTCTGATAACCAAAGAAAACGATAAAAGATGTCAAGAAAAAGAAAAACTATAGATAAATTAAATTTGCAAATTAGATCACTCCAAAAAAAAAGACTGAAGCACTTCTATTATCGGCTTTTTTCAATGATACAGACTTCCTTCCCATCCTCACATTGACTTATTTGGATTATGGTCGAAACTCATTTTGGAATCCACTACGAACTCAGATTCCTTTTTCGAATTCTAGATGTTTCCTTTACTGCCACTCTTCCATTGCTTCTCAATATGGTTTCTCTTCTTATCAAGAAGACTTAATCACGTAAAAGTAAATAGAAACTATTATGTTCAGGCATATTTCGCCTCTACAAATGTTCTCCGCCCTCAACTCTTTTCATACCCGAGAGCTTTGAAAAAATGTTACGTTTACCGTACGCGTTCACTCGAATCCAAAGAAAACATTGATACGCTCTCTCTATATTGGGACCTTTCCTGCTGGATTTCACCCGATTCGATCAATGGTTGCCAAGTAAACATTTATAAAAAGAAAACTGTATTGCTACAATAAAGGCACTATATCTTAGGCAATCTTCGGCCTTTCTACATATTGCTCACGGAATGCTTTTTTTAAAAACATGCACACATGTGTTTGATCGAAGTCAAAGAAAACATAGAAGCTCGTTACGATAAATGATTTTAACCATCTTCATATTATAAATTTTCAATTGATTCAACTTTGTACGTATTACACATATTTATTAAAGAAGCCCTTAATATTCATATCAAGTGCTTCAAGGCACATTTTTCAAATTATATGTATTTCA
Organism: Trachelipus rathkii; assembly: GCA_015478945.1. NCBI lineage: Eukaryota > Metazoa > Arthropoda > Malacostraca > Isopoda > Trachelipodidae > Trachelipus > Trachelipus rathkii. The sequence goes on along the minus strand of JABUQX010084831.1, from coordinate 15,750 downwards.
GGAATTATAATTTAAGTACTTTTTATTTAAAAAATATGTTTGTATTTTCTATTCAAGTATTAAATGTTTGCATGTGTATTTATGTCTTCAGACTATTAAAAGTTTAGAGTATGCTTGCATTGAAAGAGTTTACTAAGCACAATAGATAGAAACTTTTTACTTTTGTATTTTTAATTTATTTTTTCTTTTTACCTCATGTTAAACATGCTTTGTATGTTACTTTGCGCGCATTTTTTTTTTTACGAAATGCACTCGCAATTATGCTTTACATTTGACATGATGATAGATTTTAATATGTGTTAATAAATATTATTTACTACCTTGTGTTTTCACTCCGTAGTTTAGCCGCTTGGAAGTCGTGGATGCACAGTTAATGTAGTATTTGTCCATTAAAATATTTTTCAAAAATTGAAATTTTAAGTTCGAACTTATGCTAACATGTTGGTGGCAAGCAAAATTAATAGTTTTGAGCACGATGTGCGAAAGATGACTAATAATATATGAAACCCGCTCCTTGTCGAGAAACTCAGCTCAAGATCACTAAACTTCATTAATTCAGTCTTACGTTCTTTCTCTCCAAAACTCAATCGCCCGAAAACAAGTCTTTAAAAAAAATCTACATTCTCAGCTGGGTAGGGACGCGGTTTCGGTCGGTTAATTACAACACGGCGATTATCTCATTTTAAGGCCGTTCGAGAATCACGAATCTCTCAGAGACTCAAGAACCTCCAAGAACGAAAGCACCCCCCGCCCGCAAAACAGTACTGGTTAAAAACATCGGCTAAGCACAAACGTACGGACTTAATCTCAAGAATTTTAGAAGAGACCGAGAGGTATCTCAGCAACCTGGTCTGGCACTTTTTCATTACCTTTATGTCTAAGATACTGGAACATCGTTCAAAATTATTGGATTTTTTAACCCCATTCATTTATCTTCTATATATGGGAGCTTTGCTCTTCTCACAAAAAGAAGCCACCAACTTAGGAAAGCCTCTAGTCCATATATTTATATTATAATATTATATACTATATAATATATATATATATACTATATATATATATTACTTTAGTAGGGTATTTATATATATTTCAATATATGTTTTTTAAAGATGAAGAACACATTATGAATGGCAAGGTAAAGCTATTATATAACTGCCTTCCTTGGGACACATGTGAACCACCGTGCACTTGTTGCGGCCTGGATGTACATAAATCATTGCCCTCCTCGGTGCTAATACATACACTGAGCTATCCTCCAACCCAAAAAAGTTGGATCAAGAACAGTTTATAAAAGCAACCGATTCCGCGTCAAGGCGACCGTTATCACCAGATGACCAGCCCTTTACCTCTTCCTATCCCTCGTTCTTTCATATTTAGATCTTTGGTTATAATATTGCTCCATAATAATCGCCCAATTAGACAAGTACATACTATACTTATACTTATATATATATTATATATTAGCTACTATATATATCATATATTATTATACTTGAAATCTATATACCAATATATATATACTAATATCATTGAGAGTTCATTAGGTACTATACATGTAATATAAATTATATACTTTCAGTATATATTATAGTATATAGTAAGTCTGAGTTGTCCGTAAAAAAACTAAAATAGATGGTGGAAAGTAAATATATTTTAAAGATTATTTCTTGATTTTACTTCCCTTTAAAAGTATATTATATTTTTAGATAGAGACATGAATAAATTTCTTATAAAACTTGAGGGTATACGTTTTCCCAATTAACTTATGCGTTTTTTTTGATGACAGGTTTTCATTTAGAAATTTATTCGAGTTTTCTTCAGATCTTTGTTAAGCGTTGTGTGTTGACGATGGGAAAGACCAGATTATAAAGACAAATTCTACATACAAACATACCTGACATGAAATGAAATATTGAATTCTAAATTTCGCACTGTAGACGTCAAAAAATTAACAAAAACTATTCAAAATATTTCCAACCAAATAAATACGCCGTGACAATAAACGTCATGGAGTACTTTTTTTTCTTCCTTAAATCTGACGCCTTAGACCACTCGGCCACGCTACCACTACCAATTAATGTTTCTTCTTAAACTCTTGGAGATCAAGGAAAAAAACAAATGATTGAATAACGGCGAAGTAGTTGAAAGATCGTATGTTGACTGAAAACATGGCTGCACCTTGATTGGGCCGGCCAGCGACCCTTGTTTTTCGCATCGGAATTTTTTAATTTTACCGTTGTAGATCTTAATACCCCTTCCGACGAAAAAAACAATCCGAACAGGTTTTTTTCCGAAACAAAAAAATAAACATAATAAAATTAAATTAATAAATCAATAAAATTTCAATCATTTAATAACATTAATAAATGAAATAATAACTAGCACACATATAAATAAATAACATAAAAATAAATGTCAGATGAATATAATATGACAATATATATTACAACCCGTACTTTGATGAGCCCGCACCGCCAACCCGGACCGGCCCAACAGGCTTATCGTACCGCTCGCCGTTCCCGCCTCCCCGCCTTCCCCCGTTCTACAGCTCGGTGGGGGAGGACGCCACAGCCTCCTCCCCTAATTAAATTCGATCGCTTTAGAAGGCCGAAAGTGGTCGCCTAAGGCGCGGCTAGACTCAGCCGCGGGAGTTGCGAGAAGGATTCTGAGTCGGGATTCTGCTTCCGAGACCCCCGGAGGGGTGGGCCCCTCATAGATGTCGCCCGCTCGATAATGAATCTGTTTCCGTATATTTTTTAGGTTTCTGTTTTGTATATGGACTTTATTATTAATGTTTCTTTTTTCAATGCTCTTTACTGGTGAAAATGTCCCGGTAACTGAAACGAAGTTTCCATTATTGGAAATAAAGAATAAGTTATACGAAGAAATCCTTTATACGAGTATCGCCTTGGCACATTGGGTTGTGGCTAATTCAGAAGACTTTAGAGTTGCATATCTTTATACAATATATATATATATACTAATTATCTATATACTATATATTATTAGCTATACTATATATTACGATTACTATATATAATATTATATATATATTCTTTACTAATTAGTATATATTACTAAGTAAATCTGTTGTCAAAATAATTATTAGGTAGGGCTTCGCGGAGGTCTTTGCTCACTGAATCCATGTAGCGTTATCTTGGGCAGCTTCCAAATCTCATTAGGTTATAGGCGACCGTTACTTGTTGGGCCCTTACCAAAATCCATTAGGTTGAGGGCCTACTTGGGGGCCCCTATACATTAAAAATCCATTAGCGTTGGGCTATCTGGGGGCCTTATTACATAGATACAGTATTACGTCTTTTCTCATTAGGTAGGATACTAATCTTTTTTATTTTCAGGCAGCACATGGATCTACTTATACTTATATTTCTAACTTACATATTATATAATATACTATATATACTATATATTATTTATAAACTATATATATATATACTATTATTATACCTACCTCTAATATAATTACACTACTATATACTAGGACAAAGTAATACTTTCTTACCTATCGATCAGTTACCACTTGTGAGAATTAATCGATAAAATTTCTTTTGAAATATCCTTTATGGGTGAGCTTATTATTATTGTTTTTAGAAGCGAGGAAAATTGATAATCTAAATAATACGAAAGTTCCTAATTTTTTTTTAATTTAGTGAACTAACAATTTGGTTTTATAACTATACATTTATTATTATACTATTACTTTATAAATAGATACATTATATATAATACTTCTTTACTTACTTATCTCATACTATATTATAAATACTAATATTATTATTATATAGACTATATACATATATTCTTTATATTATATTACTTAACTTTATATTATACACTGAGATGATATTATACGACTATTTACTGATATGGGACTTTTGGCTTTTTAAAACCACATACAGCACAGTCACATTCCATCTATCTCAAAAATAAACACACATAGCTTACAGACGTGCGGTACAAAGGCAATACATCCTTTGTTCGGAATCTTTCGGCAAAATTTTTATTGCGTCGGAACCTGTCTTAAAAAAAACACAAAAAAAAAAAACCACAAAAAAAAAAACAGCAATAAAACCCCTTACTCTTCAAATAACTGACAATTGTTAGGTTGAGGAAAATGTAAAAAAAAAAAAACCAAAAATACAATAAAATAGAAATAATATCTGTTATTTTTTTTAGGTAGCAGGGGACATAATATATACATATATATATATATATATATATATACTCTTCATTATATACTATAATATATACATATATATATAACTATTAGCTATTAGATATTATACTATATAGTAAAATTACATATATCTATTATCATGTATATTATTTTATCTATTTGGTAGAAGATTTATTTACACGGCAAGTTACGCGGGGGGGCCTTCTGAGCCGGACGGAGAACACAGCGCTCTGCTTCGGAATCGCTTTTTTCCATACCCCGTTAGTGGAGGCGGCAGGAACCCCCTCCTCGACACCCACATTTTACCAAAAAGAGCGGTCTGGTTCCGGAAGGACCCCTTTCCCCTGGCAAGTGGGCCTCGGGAATAGGTCCCTAGCCCTGCGTAGTTCCCCCGGTGAAGCCTGCAGAGACCCGACTCCTGCCATCCGGTTCTTGCTGGCGTATTACCCTTGGCCTCCGTGTTGGTTCTATTTCTTTCAGGTATACAAAAAAAAACAAAGCAAACAAATACAAGCGTTTACATGTGAAAGTCTATTTCTTTTTTTGAGCTGTAACACTTTTACTTCTGAAATAGCCTCTCGTCTTAATCTGTCCTATTCTATTATTAACAATCTAATTTTCTTATCTTTTTTTATTTTTTTCCACACTTCATAAATTCCAAAATGCTTTTTTCACCAGGACTCCCAAAAACGTGTAATCCTGTTCGCTGTAGCTGTCATCAGTTTTTGAGATTTTTTTTTTTTCCTTTTTTTCTTTTTTTTTGTTTTTTTTTTTTTTTTTTTTCTTTTTTAGAATGACCTCTCATTAATCTCTAACAAATTGGACCTGCCATCATTCCAGCAACTTCTGTTATTTTTTTTTCACCTTTGCCCTCGTAGCTATTGTAGTTTTTCGATCGAATCTAGTGCCAAAAACACTTAAAAGTGACCAGTCACTCGAACAAATTTCGTCGTTATCATATTGTCACCTTCTTTTACATTCATTTTTTTTTCTTTTTCCTCTCTAATTACTAATTTAATTTCACGGATTCTAATTAAAAATCATTAAATTCTCCTTATACGCTGTAAATTTTTTTTTGGCTAAACACAACGTGCGCTTTTACTTTTTCGCCCTTCATGTGTTTTTTTCTGGTGTTTTTATTTTGCTTTTGAAATTTTAACTCTTCCCTGCTACACAAAGACATTACTAAAACATTGTTTTTTCTAGTTATAATCTTTATTCGACGTATATCATCGGTCGCGATTACCAGTAAAAATCAACATAATACCGATTGGTAAGAAACTAGTAACCGTCTTCGTTTCCCCCTTTTACCTCACTCTTATTACTTACTCTTATCTATACTAATCTATATATCATTGATTATTCTTATCTTACTTCTATTCGATTATATAGTTGACTATTTATACTCTATATTATTTAACTTATATCATATATCTACTACTATCTTATATATATATTATATATTATATTCTACTATATAAATATATACTTATATGTACTATATTTTCAGATTTAAATTCTATTATGCGATCTACTATCGAATATTATCCCTCATCACCTAGATAAGCGTCTGATACTTAGTTCGATTATATCGAATATCGGACAAGCTTGAGTGATTCGATTCTTTCATCGCTTTTACCACTTTATTATATCAAATTATATAAATAAGTACTTATATTATTACTATATTATTTAGTACTTATACTATTATTATTATCTCATATATACTATATTATATATATATTATACTATTATACTAATATATACTAATTTAAATATCTATATTATTACTATAGGATCTTTCCTATTTTGCCGGAGACTCTCAAGATATTATCGATTGTCATCATTTTCGACTTTTTCTCGATTTAGTCTATACTGTGGTCCTCCACGTCATGTGCGCTCTCAACTCCACGGATCGGGCTTTCTCCTAGCCCACGCGATCGAGTTTCTTTTTAGCAACTGAGGAAATATTCATTTATTATTAATATAATTTTTATATATCTTATACTACATTATAATACTATATATACTATAGATATATTATATATATACTACTATTTATATATATATACATACTCATATATATATCTATATATATACTATATAATCTACTATATTATCATATATTATAGGATCTTTTCCCTGTCTTTTTGCGGAGACAAGTATTCGATTGTTCCATTTACATCGAAATCTTTTTTCCTGATGACGTTTATGGGTAATTCCCAGTTGCCGTCACACACGGATCGGCTTTTTAACTCATGCGACCGGATCGAGTTTTTTAGCCAAGAAATTTCATTTTCCATATTAATAAGTCAAGGTTTTTTCTTTTAAAATTCACAAAAAACAAAATATACACATATAACGTATTGTTTCACTGTCTTAAAAATAGCTCCTTACAGGATCTAATTACAGTTTTATGCCTCATCGCCACAATCGAAAATAAACTCAACTGTCAAATTTATCTCAAATCCTAAAAATTTTCCTTTCTTTACTGAAGAATTTCACAATCATATTCATATCACACTAGTTACCTTCCACAATATTCAAAACTTTCTTTAAGATTATTTCTTTTAACATTGATTATATTTAGAGGTCCGTTACTATTTTTGTACTATCTAAACCTTCCACAACAATGGAAAAATTATTGACTTTTTGTTACGAATAGTAAGATTATAATTAATTATTATTTTTTTTTCATTAATTTATCATTATTTTAAATACAAAATATTATATAAATAATATTTTCAGTACTTTTCTGGTCAGAATGTTTGTACGTTCTTATGGTCATAGTTCCTTACATATCATATCAAAGTTATCACTGACATTTAACCATGGTTAATGTTATTCAAACTTTTGGTCATTTTCCCTTTGAAGTTTCATGTACCCAGTCATATCTTTATTAAAAATGAGTTTAGGATGATTTTTTTTAGCTACGTGTTTCAAGTGAATTTTGGACGATTTTCAAAAAATAAAATTGGGGCATTTTGGGCATTTTTTATTTTGTAAGGTTAGGTTAGGATTAGTTAGGTAGGTTAGGTTGGATTAGGTTATATTAAGTTTGGTTAAGTTAGGTTAGGTTAGATTAGGATCGGTTAAGGGTATATCTTTAGGTTAGGTTAGGTTAGGTTCAGTTAGGTTAATTTCAATTTCTTTAGATTTGGTTAGTCCAAAAATGCCGAAAATACCCATAAAATTACCATTCCCAACATAAGTAAGACACTGCGCTTGACACGTTCATAGTATGACAACCTTTGCTTGGTGATCATTGCTTCCAGCGAAATCTCTTGCCGGATATGATCCAGGACCTATTTGTTGGCAATTCCTTTTGACCAAAGAATTTCAACATTGTCTGAACCACACATCTATTGTCTATCTTCCTAACAGCCCAAATTTCGCATCGGTAGGTAGCTATGGGAAAGATAATCACGCCGAATAGCCTGGTTTTGGTTTCAATGCTAATGTCTTTACTTTTCCAGATGACTTTCATGCTCAACATCACATTCGGTTCAAGAACCAAACGTCGTTTGATTTCCGATGTTGTATCTCCATTTCAGAGTCTAGTAATATAAAGTCCTGAACAGTCCCAATTTCTTTATTGTTAATCTCTATGCAACTTCTGCCGTTTTCGGAGGCTGTCATCACCTTTGTTTTCTTTACGTTCAAGCACAGTTTTACCTTCTCGCTACTTCTTGAGCTTTCAAGAAAACTTGTTCATGATCCTCCTTACTTTCGGCATACAGGGTTCTGTTATTGGCGTATCTAAGACTATTGATGTTCCTACCGTCAATCTTCACTCCATTACCGATATTTTCTCGTATTGCCTTTCTCCTGATTGAATCGACAAACAGGTTTAGCTACAGCGATAGTATTCAACCCTGTTTCTTTCCTTTCCCGATATTAAACCATTCCTCATCACCGCATACAGCTTTTACAACGGCTTTCTGGCCCATGAAAAGTGATCGGATAAGCAATACAAGGTGAACAGGTGATCCCATTTCTAAGAGACAGGTCCATAACTTCGTGTGCAAACCAATCGAAGACATTTACATAATCAATAAAACATATGTAGAGGTCTTTTTACTATTCTCATAACATTTCTATTATCCAATTTAGATTGGGAATGTGGTTTCTAGTACCTCTCCTCCGGAATAATGCCTGAATATCTGGCCTTTCTCTATCGAATATATCATATATATATATATATATATATATATGATCATATATATACATACATACATACATATTTACATAAGGATATGTAAAAAAAAAAGAGCTTATTAAGATTTGTTTGTTCTCCTTAGAAAGTATATATATATATATATATAAAAAAATACATTCATATATATATATATATATAGAGTATATATATATATATATATATATATATATATATATATATATATCACACATCACCACACACACATTGGTCCCGATTCAATATTTTCTTCCGACCGAGTTGATAATCCATCCTTCGATGATGGATGCTGACGACGACGACGACATTGATGACGCATTTCATTTTACTTTATTTTACTTTGCATAATATTTTGAATTTTGTTAAAAAATTCTCCTTACATATATACATATATATAAGAGCATATACATATATATATATGTTATAAAATATATATATATCTCTATATATATATAAATATATATATATATATATATATATATATATATATATATATATATATATATATATATATATATTATACAGTGGTGGCTCGTCTATATGTTGGGGGCTGCTGCCCTCCAAATCTGAAACATAAGATGTTGATGGAAATATAAAATTTGTCAAATAAAAGTGAAAGAAATTTTTAGGAAACAATACATAAAAAATAGTAATTAACAAAGAAAATAAGAAAAGAATGTTTTTTTGCAACAGCAATTTTATAAAAATGATATTTTTCTTCAATATATCCAATACTATAAAATTGGGGTCTTAATATTCCAGTAGCCTCAAAAGACCAACTTTATTATGAAGACAAATACAGCAACTTAGCAAGAAAAAAAGAATACCCAAATTCTATATATTGTTTTTTAGCAAGTTGCTAGCTGCCTATTTTTTTGAATTTTATGGCAATTTACCCGAGATTTGTTTCATATAAAATTGCATTTCAAACTCTTGAGGGAGTTGCTAGTTGTCCTTTAATGTCCTTCTGTACATATAAAAGACATACATTAAAGACAAATAAAATCAGTTTATTATTAGGCATCAGAGAGATTGGCGTGCTTTTTTTTTTTTTTTTGGTGTTGAAAATTTTAATTGCAAATATGAAATAAATTCATTTATTTACAGAAAAAAATAATACATTTTATATGAATTACGATGATGATGATGCATGTAATTTCAGATGTTAATTTGAAAATGTGACCCCAAATATCTCAAATTGCGTGTATTTTTAAAAATTTATGTTAACATTTCTAGAGGAATGAAAGTTTTATTTCACCTTATTCTGAAACCCTTCAAAGAAGGGTGGTAAGCCCCTCCCATTATGATTTCTAAAATCTCAACAGCTCCTGGTCCTGAACGTGCTATATATATATATATATATATATATATATATATATATATATATATATATATATATATATATATATATATATATATATATATATATATATATATATATAGAACTAATGGAATAATTACTGGTAAGAGTTATATATATATATATATATATATATATATATATATATGAAAGAGAGTATATATATATATATATATATATGGAGAGAGAGAGAGAGAGAGAGAGAGAGAGAGAGAGAGAGAGGGAGTTCTCTGCTTAAAAAACAGAAACATATTGAGAGAGAGAGAGAGAGAGAGAGAGAGAGAGAGAGAGAGAGAGAGAAAGAGAGAGAGAGAGAGAGAGAGAGAGAGGAGAGAGAGAGAGAGGCCAAACTAAAGATAAGCAGGCAATGACATTTTTCTTTTCTGAGAGACTGGAAATACATTTTTTTTAGGTTTCACGAATTACAGAATGTGTCTGAATGCATGCAATCGATATTTTGTTAATTAATAATTGAAAAATAACATTTTACACAAATAAAAAAATTAAGTAATAGTCCGTATGAGGGTAATCCTATTTATAGTTGGCACATAAAAAACAAAATAAAAAATAATAATTACATTGTGGGCATTTATCATTCCAGGAAGTATTTGTTAAGTACCACAAACCACAAATGAAATTAAAATTACAATGTCATCTTCCCGGAATAATCTTACTTGTTTACTTGTTTAACTCGAGGGTATAGGACGTAATGGGACCCCATTACATATATATATATATATATATATATATATATATATATATATATATATATATATATATATATATATATATATATATATATATATATATATATATATATATGATTTTAGAATTTTTTGTAAAAAATAAAAAAAAAAAAAAAAAGCAAACATTAAACAAAACAAAAAAATTTTCCCTTATACTTATTCTAAAATGTCTTAAATTCATGTACCAAAGATATTATAGATTCACATTATAATAATAAAGGTGCATTTAGCAAAGATTCATAATTGGTTTACATCTTTTATGATCAAATTTTGACAACTTCAGTAGATTCATTGAGATTTTTTTCAGTAGTTTTTATCATTGATGTAAATTTCATTCACTTCACCAGACTTGATTGAAATCTTCAAATCAGGTTTCTGTTATTTTTGTTGTCTATTTGAACTTTTTGAATTCTGAATTAGAACTTAGCGCTTGTTCTAAGTTCGATATATATATATATATATCCAATATTATATATTTATATATATATATATATATATATATATATATATATATATATATATATATATATATATATATATATATATATATATATATATATATATATAACGTTATTAAGGCATCTTCCTTTCCCTTGACCTTTGAACTCAAACCGTTGGGTAAATTTCTAGTTTTGATTTCCAAAATTACATCTTGCGACATGCTTGATTCCCATTTTCTTTCAAGTTTTTCTGTAATAGCGATTATATACACGGTAACCGTGCTTAACTTTATATCTACATAAAAGCTTTAGGTATTCTTACTATTCTGCTTTATCACATATTCGTTTTCAACTGTTCTTCAATGACCTTATATATCACTTCATCAACTGTCTACTCCTTTACGTGTTACTCCATCTTACATCACTCTTTTAATTTGAAAGCCCGCCTACCACCAGCCAGCAAACTATCAAGTTCTTTGATAGAATGATTCTTGAAGCAACTGATCCAAAATCTTTCTTGTGTATTGAAAGTGATAAATAAACTGATGTTTTCAATGCCTTAGATAAAAGCAACTCCCTCTAATGTTTACTCAACACACTCGTCCTCAGAACTATTGTATTCTCTTGAAAAAATACATCACAAACCTTCCATTGCCCTTAACATTTTCTGATTTTCCTTTTCTTTTTTTTCCTTTGTCTGCAAGGAATACCTTGTTGTTCAATATCAACACAAAACTCATGTGCAGACACAGCACCCTTAGTGCTACGAGGGCGACGTAAAGGTGGTGGTACGCGAGTGATAAGTTCCCTCGAGCACCTGCCGCTGCAGTACCTATAGAAAAGAAATAAAGCACCAACATCGCGCCGCAAAGATAGAGGGTCAAGTGAACTGGAAAGTACAGAACAGTTTATAGCCTTTGACCTCTTTCCTCACAGAAATCAATCACCCTTCCACATTTCCATTTTTCTCCCGTCACCCCATTTACCTGTTTCACCATCCTTTTTCTGATCACCTATCCAACCATTTAGATCACCCAACACAATCAATCTGAAGCTCCTACTCACCCCATCTAAAACGTCATTCAGATTATCCCAAAAAGTCATACTCTCCTCAACATCACCCTCAGATGTTACAACCACACATACCTTGACCTTTCATGACTTTTTTAAACTTAAATTTAATTATTACTAACTGACACAAACAAAATCCCCACCATAGCTGTGGTGTCCATGTCAATTGTCAAGGTCTTCTTTCAGGAGCACTTCATTCTTCTCCACTCCAGCACACACACACATTTCACACCACACCCACTCATCCTCACTGTTTCTTTTCATCTTCGTTTCAGTTACAAGCGGAGCAATCATTTACGTCATTCCAAAACCTTTTGCTTCTTCAAGCTACTTCTCCTTTTTTCTTTATTATTCTTACATTCCATGTACGCATTCAATTCATTCAATTTCGCAGAAAGCACACATGGTGCGCTTATTGCGATCACGGAAAAATGTCCGAGGCTGCAATACCATAACCTAGCAAGAGATAAGTGGCAGTGGGCAGCTACCCCACTACCACTGTCCCTTTAGTCGCTTATACGACACGCAGAACATACGCTGTGGGCAATTCTCTTGTCCCTCACATTATATATATATATTATAAATATATATATATATATATATAATATCACTAAAATAATTATCTTACCTATATATATTATTTATATATATAGTTATATAATAATATATATATCTATTATATTTATATATCTATATATATTATATATATATATTATATATTATATATATATTATTATATATATAATATATATATATATTATATTATTGATTCCATTAATTATATAATTATTTTATTTGCACGGATATTTCTGGGTATTTGTTTCGGGTACTTTTGAACTATTATATAATTGCAACGTAAAATAAACCTATGTTTATGTCATCTATTGTACTTACTATCTTTAATATTTTCATCATTCATGTCTCTTGTCTAAAACCTGTCTAAATATTTAGGTGTAGTTTTTTGCCTTTCTAACACCTTTCTATTGGAATTATTATTTTTACTAATGAATAAACCACAGGTCGCGATCCAAGTGGAGCTTCCAATTCAGAATTACAAGTGGAGTTATCCGGAGGTAGTGAAGGAAAGTCGGTGCTGGTTTCCTCCAGTGGTACGAGTCTATTTTGTGTAATTGCTCGTTTTGGCGAATGGATCTTGGCTTTGCTTTTCTTTATTAAGGATTGTATCTTGCTCCTTTTGCTAATTATTATTGTGATTTTTCTTATTTCTTATAAATTCTTTTATTTTGCTTTTATTACGGCATATATGATATACAATAATTTATTATTATTTACTTAATGTTTATGTGTATGCTGGAAAATATGGCCCATGCGCTAAATTCCAACATACCAACGTAACTTGCAACCTATCATTACTGTTTTATATTGATGTTAGTTACAAAGCACAGAACAAGTTGTAAAATTTTGCCAGCTCACAACTGGTTAATGCGAATCCCTCTATCGCTTAATAATCGAAGAGGGACATGACTAAATATAAAATTAATATTAACTAATCTAACTAACATCAATATAAAACAGTAATGATAGGTTGCAAGTTACGTTGGTATGTTGGAATTTAGCGCATGGGCCATATTTTCCAGCATACACATAAACATTAAGTAAATAATAATAAATTATTGTATATCATATATGCCGTAATAAAAGCAAAATAAAAGAATTTATAAGAAATAAGAAAAATCACAATAATAATTAGCAAAAGGAGCAAGATACAATCCTTAATAAAGAAAAGCAAAGCCAAGATCCATTCGCCAAAACGAGCAATTACACAAAATAGACTCGTACCACTGGAGGAAACCAGCACCGACTTTCCTTCACTACCTCCGGATAACTCCACTTGTAATTCTGAATTGGAAGCTCCACTTGGATCGCGACCTGTGGTTTATTCATTAGTGAAAATAATAATTCCAATAGAAAGGTGTTAGAAAGGCAAAAAACTACACCTAAATATTTAGACAGGTTTTAGACAAGAGACATGAATGATGATAATCATAAAAGATAGTAATTACCAATAGACGCTAAATAAAATAGGTTGCAAGAAGGGCAAATTAATTTAATAGTTCAAAAGTACCCGAAACAAATACCCAGAAATATCCGTGCAAATAAACATAATATTTGAAAAATGGATCAATAATATATATATATATATATATATATATATATATATATATATATATATATAAATATATATATGATATATATATATATATCTTACTATATATATATATATATATTATATATATATATATTATATATATATATATATATTATTATTATATATATATATATATTATATTATATATATATTATATATATATATTATAATTGAGGGACAAGGAATTGCCCACAGCGTATGTTCTGCGTGTCGTATAAGGCGACTAAAGGGACAGTGGTAGTTGGGGTAGCTGCCCACTGCCACTTATCTCTTGCTAGGTATGGTATTGCAGGCCTCGGACATTGTCGTGATCGCAGTAAGCGACCATGTGTCTTTCGGCGAAATTGTATGAATCGTTTGGGTACATGGAATGTCAGAATAATAAAGAAAAAGGAGAAGAGGGGAGAGAGGTGATGGATATATTTAGAAAGGGTAAATTTGATTTGCTCGCTGTAACTGAAACGAAGATGAAAAGAAACAGTGACGATGAGTGGTGTGGTGTGAAATGTGTGTGTGTGCTGGAGTGGAGAAGAATGAGAGGGGGAGAGAAGGAGTTGCGATTTTGATGATTGACATGTGGCACACAGCTATGGTGGATTTTGTTTGTGTCAGTAGTAATAATTAAATTTAAGTTTAAAAAAGTCATGAAAGGTCAAGGTATGTGTGGTTGTAACATCTGAGGGTGATGTTGAGGAGAGTATGACTTTTTGGGATAATCTGAATGACGTTTTAGATGGGGTGAGTAGGAGCTTGCAAGATTCGATTGTGTGGGTGATCTAAATGGTTGGATAGGTGATCAGAAAAAGGATGGTAAAACAGGTAAATTTGGGGTGACGGGAGAAAATGAGAATGGTAGGAGGGTGATTGATTTCTGTGAGGAAAGAGGTCAAAAGGCTTATAAACTGTTCTGTACTTTCCAGTTCACTTGACCCTCTATCTTTGCGGCGCGATGTTGGTGCTTTATTTCTTTTCTATAGGTACTGAGGCGGCAGGTGCTCGAGGGAACTTATCACTCGCGTACCACCACCTTTACGTCGCCCTCGTAGCACTATGGGTGCTGTGTCTGCACATGAGTTTTGTGTTGATATTGTTAACTCCAGGCTAGCTCGCAGCGGTGCTTCCTTCTTTCCTGCCACCTCTGTTCTGTGGAATTCTCTTCCATCTTCTGTTTTTCCTGCTGAATTTAATCTCCCCCACTTCAAAGCCTGCGTCTGTGCTCATCTGCGTAATTTACGTTAGCTGTTGGCTTATGACGCGTGCAACACCCCCTCCTTGAATAGGGCTCTGCCCGTGAGTGGTGGTGACAACTGAAAAAAAAATGTGTGCAAGTAAAACTTTCTTTAAACACAAGAGTATTCATAAGTATACTAGAGTTGGTGTAAGTAGAGATGGTATCGAAGTGAAAGTATGATTGATTTTTTGTTGTGAAGAAGATATTGAGTATTTGAATATAGAAGATAATGACAAGCTGGGGATGGGGATTATCAGATCACTATGTTGTTTTATGTAAGAATTAAGTTAGTGGAGGCTTAAATGAAGAGGCAAAGAGGGTAAGGAGGAAGTGGGAAGA
>JABUQX010084830.1:27500-51493 GCA_015478945.1 Trachelipus rathkii | reverse complement strand
CCGTATGCAGAGCCAGATGCATCGGAAAAGGCGTGGAGTTCCACATTAATTGAATATATAAGTTGCCTGGGCAATTTTAAGTTTAAACATTGTTCAAATTGAACCACAAGTGATCTCCATTCTTTTTGAAGATCATTGGGAATCTTGTGGTCCCAGTCAAGTTTTAATTTCCAAATTTTTTGTAGAAGCATTTTGCCTCTTATAACTACGGGTGATAAAACACCAAGAGGATCAAATGCAGAAGCAACATTATGTAGTATTTTACGTTTGGTATTGGCTTCTGGGTCGAAGCTACGAGTGGGGTAAGACATGGTATCTGAAGAAGTATCCCATTCCATACCTAAAATTTTTAAACAAGGTTCTTCTATGCCCAATTCCTTTTCTTGAAACATAGAAGTAGCGAGAGATGAGTTGGAAGCCCACTCTCTTAAATTTAAACCAGCCTCTGCAAATAAGGACCTGGTTTCTAAAAAATATTGTTTTATTTCCTCCTCGGTGTCAAATGTACCGAAAAGGTTATCTACATAAATTTGTTCTAATATGGCATCTTTGTATGCCGTTTGGGATTTATTTACATGGTGATGGAGGCATGCTGCCAATAAAAATGGACTACAAGTTGCTCCAAATAGTACTGATTTGAACCTATATGTTACTATAGGCGATTGGGGGTCTGAGGGGTCTCTGACCCATAGGAAACGAGTTGAATCTCGATCCTTTTCTGACAAACGAATCCCTAAGAAAGCTTTTTCAATATCTGAGGAACTTGCGTACTTTTTTATTCTAAATTTTAATAATAATTTTCCCAGATCTGTTATCAGGGAGGGACCACTGTGTAAACAGAAATTTAAACTGGGATTATTGGATGAGCAGTCA
Source organism: Trachelipus rathkii (assembly GCA_015478945.1). Taxonomy (NCBI): domain Eukaryota; kingdom Metazoa; phylum Arthropoda; class Malacostraca; order Isopoda; family Trachelipodidae; genus Trachelipus; species Trachelipus rathkii. Next base: position 50,620 of record JABUQX010084830.1, on the reverse strand, counting down.
TATACTAAACGAAGTTTAGTTGTAGAAGAATTTTTGCGCACCCCATGATGAGGTAAGTAATGTAACTTGGCTTCAGGGTGGAGGGGGGTGGAAGGTTTTACTTCCTCGATGAAGTCAAGGGACAGCTGTTCCTTTATCACATCGTTGTAAGATTTTAATAATTCGGGTTCAGTCGTTTCAGTACACTGTAGAGTCGACGTTTCGACAAAGAATAATTATCTGGTAAAGTGGGATGGTTTGTACGCCATGGCAATGACACTACATATTTCCCATTTATGAAGCGCAAATTTTCTTTAAATGATTCAAGAGTAGTCTTTTCAGCTAAAGTAAACTGCTCATCAGGTAATATTCCAATATGGGAGAGAGACCATAAACGATCAAGGTCGTCTATGGAGTTTTTGTTATATTCCTCCTCTGTGATTACAGAAGGAGGGGGAATAGAGTCCTCAGCTGAGGAATTTTTTATATTTTTTATATTTTTTATTAAAGCAGAATCAGTACTAGAAGCTTCAGCTGAAGCAGATAAAATATTTTGATCAATATTTTTAAGAGTGTGAGAGTTCTCACAAGTCTCAGTGGAGACAAAATTCATATTTTTTGTACTTTTCGAGGGGGAAATAATAATTTTTTCAGAGAGGTGATGTTCATCACCAACCTCAGTTGAGGCAAAATTCATATTTTTTATACTTTTAATGGGGGAAACAATTTCACAAGCCTCGTCCGAGGCAGACAAAACCTTAAACCTATTTACTAAATCTAAATATTCCTCTTGGGAAAAATATGAAAGTTGATGCGCATTATTTACAACTTCCCCTCCCTCGGCATCTTCGAAGAGAGGTGAAGGATTTAAATTTAAAGAGTCCTCTGCCTCAGTTATAGAGAGGGGAGGATTTTCACTTAAAACTAATGGTTCTTCCTCCTCAATTATAGGGAGAAAGGAAGAATGATCAATATTCTTATGATTAGAATGATTAAAACTAACTATAGGATCAAAAAATTGAACTTCGGCCCTAAAAGAAGAAACAATAGTGACTTGAGAATCTGTGCCACCAGAAGCAAAAGGTAATTTGCCCCATATAATATTACCTACATTTGTTTTTAGCAAATTTACATTGTTTATTTTCTCATATGATTGGAGAAAATGGGGGAGGTTGTCGGATCCAAGAAGTAACCCAATATCCGTAATGATATCTGAAGTTGGATAAGGATTGGCAAGTGGGATACGATATTGTCTGAGCATTTGTGTGGTCTTTACAAGCCCAGGTATTTTAAGATCGTTGGGAAGGCGATCTACTATAACAGCAGATATGGGGATCACCCCCTCCTTGGTACTGATGTTTAAGGTGACCACATCATGTACTGAAGGAGTGCCCTTTTTGTTAATTCCGTTTATGGAGATGTTAACAGTGGAATGAGGAATACAGTTTAATATTTTAGCCACTGATCTCGATATCAACGAGACCTGGCTCCCTTGATCGAAAATACTTCGAACCAAGATGGGTTTGTCTCCTTTATTTATTTTTAAATCCGCTATGGGAAGAGCTACACCGTGACTCTGAGCCAACAAGGTGGAAGTTAAGTGGTTTGAGGCGGATTGGGGTACAGTTGTAACATATTCTGGTTTTTTATATTGGGGACAAAGGGCAGTATGATGTTCAGGAGACTGACAAGTGTAACACTTTTTAGTGTTTTGGCAATCAGGTGTGGGATGGTTGGCACCTAAACACTTTCGGCACCAACGATGACTGTTAACTAATTGATTGCGAAGTTCAAGGGTATTTAAAAAGCTACAGTTGGCAGTGTAGTGATTGCTGTTACAGAACCGACATTTTATAGGGTTATTTTGATTATTATTATTATAAAAAGTGTTGTTATAATTATTTGAAGGGCGACTTTGATGGTAATTTTGATTGTTATTATAATATGGGGTTTTATTTTGATGGTTAGGGGGGTTATTATTGTTAAACCTATTAAAGTTGTTATTAAAGTTAGGTTTATTTTGGTTAGGTTGGTAATTTGGTTTATTATTGGACTTTTGAGGAGGTGAGTTCACATTTGTATTTAAGATAGTTGATTGTTTGGGTTTGGCCCCTTGTCCCTTCCATTTATTATTGGAAGGTGAAGTATGCTCAGATTTTTTATGGGGATTTTTATCGTCCTTGTTGGATAATGTTTGGCCTGAGGCCTCTAAAACTGAAAGGGCCTGATTTAACATTTCAAAAAGTAATTCAAGGGTCCAACTTTCACCAGCCCTGTCCCATTTAACCTTTTCTTTGATTTGTGAGGGCAATTTTTGGGCCAGTAAAACACCCAAAATTGTAGAACCAGTTTTGTCATCAACTATTAGTTCTTTATTTTTTAAAGATTCTACATAGCATTTTATGTCAGCTTTATATTGATAGAGATCTGCATATTCATATCTAGGGGGGGTTAACTTAGTTAATTTCAATATTAAAGTCTCTTGGACTTTCGCAGGGTTATTAAAATCTTCCTCAAGAAGATCTCGAATAATTTTATAATTAGCAATCCAATAATAAACCGAGTTTACTAAGATCAGAATAGTTCTGACCTCCGACATAGTTTTCAAATGATTCAATGAAAGAGGCATATTCTAAAATATTGCCACTAAAGGTAGGTAGTTTTTTAATGGGGCGTTTAAATGCTTCCGGCTCTCTAGGGGTAGCCGGGACAATCGGTGATGTAGGACGCGAAGCTGGTCGCGAAGGTGGTTTAGTAAGGTCTTTAATTTTATATTTAATGGTAGTAATTGTTTTTAATAGGGCAGTATGCCTTGAATAATTTTCTTCATCATCGATCAATGAATTCTCATCGTCCAAAAATTGGGCGATGTTATCGTCAATTTCAGCTAATTTAAGATCTAAGTCTTCTAAGTTAGTTATAATATATCCTAAGTCATCGACTTTGGAATTTGGATCTAATAATTTGTTATTGGCCTCGTTAATAGCCTTGGTAGCACGACTCCGTAATGTTTTACGTGATTTTTTGTGTGCCCCATAGACTTTGAGGTCACTATCTGATAAATCAGACATGGGAGAAGCCATTTTTAATCAAAAATTTTAAAATATATAAACAAAGAAAAATGTGTCTTGAGACACAAAAATATTAAAATGTTTAAATTTATCAGATTAAATGTTGATTTATAATACAAGTACAATATAGATTGTACAAGTAAAAATATTGTACTAGTACAAGTACTTAGTACAAAAATAATATGTCTTGAGACACAAAAAAACTATAAGATTAAATGTATTTTATAATGTTCAACAAAAAATGTTGAACCGATGAACCGGTCTCAGATGTACCGGTATAAAGCGCTGTAAAATATTTTATACATGAAAGAGTGTCTCGTGACACTAAATATTCAAATTGTATACTAAGTTATTTTTATATATAAAAAACAATGTATATATATATATCGGATCACTCGTTGTGATATGAGTACCTGTGTAAGGTTTGAACGAGGAATATATATATATATATATATATATATATATATATATATATATATATATATATATATATATATATATATATATATATATTATATATATATATATATATATATATATATATATATATATATATATATATATATATATATATATATAAATAATTTTATGAATATCAATGTTAGAAATATTTAAAACTAACTTAATATTAAGTAATTGTGTTTATATTACACAAACAAGTTTTATATAATAATGAGACTTAAAATTATTTAAAAACGTATGTTTTTCTACATACAACAAAAGATATAAAATACAAAAAGAAATATATTTTTACTAATGTAAAAATTTAATTTTTTAGTTTATTTCAACGTAAATATTTATTATTTATATATATATATATATATATATATATATATATATATATATATATATATATATGGTATATATATATATATATATATAGTGAGAGTGAGAGTGAGGAGAGAGTATATAGAGAGAGGAGAGAGAGAGAGAGATATATATAGAGAGAGAGGAGAGATAGTGAGATTTTTATATATATATATATATATATATATATATATATATATATATTTTTTTATAATATTAAAAATATTTTATTTAAAATATTTTTAAAGAAAATAACTGTAGTTGTTATTTTATTTTGATTTTATAAATTTTTTAAAGTTTTTTAACGGAAAATAAAAATTCCCCTAAATTGGGGGGAAAAATTTTAAAAATTCCCCGAAAAATTTTTACTAAATATTTTTATTGAATGCCCTCTATGGAGCCAATAAATTTGGATGTGAAGAACTGGAGACTTATGTCTCTCATAAGCTCCCACACACAAAAAAGAAAACCTCATATAGAGGTACAACTACTGTAATTAGTTTAAGGTAATTTTAATTTTTGGGGAAAAAACCAACAAAGTTGGATCTGCACTCGGGTCCAAGTGGTCGTACAAACACCACTAATTTACCTTGTAGGCAAAGCCTATGCACAAGATAAACCCCTGTGGGTGATAAAACTATTTTTTAAAAATAGTTTAAAAAAGCGCCAAAAAGGTTATGTAAAAAAATGATTTTGAAATTTTTTATGAATATTAGGGTTCGTGTGCCAAGTATTAAGGCACACAAAAGTTGGGCGCCACTTAAAATGTGGCGCAAATTAAATGTTTCTAAATGGGGGCGTGAGTTAAAGCACGTTGGGCGCCACTTAAAATGTGGGGATTTGTGACCCAATCTCAGGTAGCTGGGCTAATGAAGACCAGATCACAAATTTATTCCACATTTATTCCTAACCTCAGAAAAATCTCAGACGCGTTACCACTTTCGCTCGATTAGTCTGAAGGCAGCCAATGAATAGTGGAAATAAACTTGTATATATATATATACCCGATGGGTCTCGTGTGGGCCAGGGTAATTACTATATATATATACAAGGAAATGAAGAATAATTATTTATTCCAAATCTACTGCTATATAGACCGAATGCCCATAAAAAGAACTGAGTTTTTATTTATGATGATTTTGGGGACGAAAAAGTTTTGTCGTATATTAAATTTAATTGAAATTTATTTTAATATATTTTTACTGAAAATTTACTAAGATTATTTTTATATGTAAGTCGCTTCGATGTTTGAAATTATAAAGTTTTTTATTGCGAAATTATTTCTGAATTTCCGAACATATTGTAACCACGTTATCGAACAAATGTAGTATAAATATAGAGACTTTCGAACGTTGATAAAGATGAAAAAAACTCAATCAAATTTCAAAAGTATGAAACAATAATAACAACAATATTTGTTGTGATAACGGTAACAATAACAGCACTAAGACTTTCTATAATTAGTACTATGAAAGCAATAATAATAATAATAATAATAATAATAATAATAATAATAATAATAATAATAATAATAATAATAATAATAATAATAATAATAATAATAATAATAATAATAATAATAATAATAATAATAATAATAATAATAATAATAATAGAAAGCAGTATACTAGCTACACTAAAATAAATGATGATAATAATAATAATAATAATTATTATTAATGGTAATAATTATAGTAATAATTACCAACAATAATTATTATTTGTAGGAATAATCTTCGTTGAAAACACAAAGGTGTTTCAGTAAGAAGATGAATTCCGATAATAACTTTGCTTTTGTTCCTCAATGAATCTAGTTCTTACAAAGAAGGCTAGAGACCATTTAGGAACTTGCAAGCAAGGTTTAATAGAGGGAAGACTAATTATTATTACTAAACAGAGGTAAGGCCTCTGTCTAAGGGAACTAACTTGCTCCACCACCAGGGGTTAAACTATGCCTACCATTACCACTAGTTACAATTTATCATGCACGGAAATTTGGGGAAACCGCGAAATGTTACACAATTTTTGAAAACTCGCTAAACTTTGAACATTTAATTTTATTATTTTGTGACAAATTTTTATGGATGTGTATATATATATACGTCTATATATATATATAGAAATTATATTTGTGTAATAAAAATTATATAATTTCAATTACAAATAGTAATTTTAATTAGATGAGTCATTTCAAGTAGCTATTTTATTTGTCAATTTTCGACTCGGAAAATTTTCGGAACGTGATCAGTTGTTAAGACAATTTTTATTATTTCTAAGTAAAATTTTATAGATTTATGTGTATAATTTAACACATATATATATAAAGAAAGATTTCCATTTATAACATTTAAAGGGGGAAGGCTACAATGACATTCCTGTGACAAGAATCGATTTTGTGATGATTTTTGCAAAATCCAATTTCAGGTATGAAATATGGAAACATTTAATTTTTGATTTTTAATTATTATTTTCAACCTTTTATTTTCTACGTTCTTTACAATCTATATTTAAGTTTTAATATTAATAAAAAATGGTTTTCATTTTTTAGCGACGAGGCAGTAATTTCTGACCTAACCTAAATGAAATTTTTGATCTTAACAATAATTCCTTTTATATTAAATTTTCTCCAAATCTTTTATTTTCTCAAGTTTTTCTTTTATTATTATTATTTTAATCAACTATGAGTTTGAAATTTTTCTAAGTATTTCCCTTATATTAAAATCTCCCAAAATTCTTTTATCTTTTCAATTTTCCCCTTTTGCGTTTTGCTTACTTTTTTGAGTACGACTTTAAAGTTTGTATGTGTAAAAAATAAAACAAAAAAATAAATGTACATCATTTATTGTATAAAAAAAAGTGTTTGTAACTATTATACTTTTAAGCTTTCACCGAAAAGAGAGAGAGAATAAAAGATTGATAAAACCTCGAAGATTCTTCCACCTATCAATAAAACTGGACATATAAATTAAAACGAAATAAAAAGGCGACTTGGAAGTTGATTTGCACAGATATTTGGTCTGGTGATAAAAACCAGCTACCAAATAACCGTAGGCGAAATCGGATTAGTCCAAGTCTTTGCGAACTATTCTAACAGAAGTACTTTAACATTGTATAGCAACTCGTGGGTCCACTATCAAAAATTGAATTATTCCAAATAGAACAACTCAATCAGAAGAGACTGATTTGCTACACAATGTCAAAACACTTATCAAAAATTAATATATATAACGAATCAAAAAAACTATTGCCTTTTTTTCTAACATATCTGTAAGGAGAGAAGGGAGGCTAATAGCCATTAGTGGGGTCCTATCAGTTTGTCCAGGAAGGCTTTATGAATGACATACCTACACAATTTTCCTAGGATCAACATCTATCGGAAGGAAAGTTTTCAATGGCTCCGCTGTGAATTTATAAAAAAAAAGAATTCATCAGCCCTGAATTAAATGTCGGTAAGACGCCTCCAAAAAATGGCGCGGAACCTCTAAAAATGATAGGGGAAGCTCGTTTGAGGAATAAGCTTCATCAAAAAAAATATTATGCTACTTTAACTGCATTATAACTGATCTTGTAGAATTTCTGATTCGACTCGGAATGCAAAATATGGGACAGAGTCTACTGAGCGTGCAGTAATTAAGAATAAGTCTCGCCACCTCCGATCGCTCCTTTTTATACTCGACGGAAAAGATGCTAACGTGGTTGATGGCGAGTAATTAATCAAATAAACCTCAATTTTGAATTATTGATGTTACAATGACAAATTTACTATTAAAAGATAGCGAATTTAAAACTATATAGTAAATAAATAAATTTATTGAATGAATCAATGTGGATTTATTATAAAAATTATCGAAAGTTCATGATGGCGGTCTTTGGCAACTCATCACGTGTTTGATACAGGATATTTTTTATCCCATAGAGAATTATATGATAAATATAACTTTTCAATTAAGGGTAATTATCAATTTTAACAACAATTAATAAGACCAGTATTCTCTACTGATCAATTTGGTACAAGAATCAAGTCTCTAGCACAATTATGAGGCAAGATATGTTAATACTTCGATATAGAAAAAATGCAAGGTCAGTTGGGGTCAAAACTTGACCTTTCGATTGAAGGAGGTCAATGACACTTATGTAAATGAAAGATTGGAGTGTTAAGATCAACTTGAAATACTAACCAAGTCTGGCACTCATGGAGCACCTGGTCAACGAAGAGGGGGAAGGAAAACTTACAATATGAATTTTTCAATATTTTGAGAAGCCTATTTTGTCAAGTGGTTCATTGTAATTATAATTATTTAACTAAAACTTCGATTGAAGTAAAACTTTATCAAAATGCAGTTCTATATCTTTAGTATAATTAAGGGAAGTTTGAAACTTCAAAACGTTATCAAAGGGAAGTTAGATGCAAACCGGTTTTTTTGTATCCGTTTCATTTTTCTCAATTTTGTGGAAGGAAGAGGTTATTTATATATATATATAATTTATATATATATATATATATATAAAAAAAGAGATTATATATATATATATATATATATATATATATATATATATATATATATATATATATATATATATATATATATATATATATATATATATATATATATATATATATATATATATTTTTTTTTTTTATTGAAAATTTGTATGATAATAGTTTTTGACATGAATAAGAAGAATCCGGTGAAAATTTTAACAAAAATAATATGGGGGGGGGGGGGCCCAAGCCCTTAACCCCATTTTAGGGTATTTTCTACAGGTAACCCCGGGGCCCAAACTTGAACTTTTTTTTATATTTATTATTAAATGAATTAATATTGTGAATTTCAAAAGCGTAGCTCAATTATAAGGGATACTTTACTCCTACGAGCCCTTAGTGGTGTACGGTATGGTATTTTGAGATTTCTGGTTTAAAATTGCACCGACTGTCCAGGCAATTTTATATTAATAAATTTTAATTTTTATATGAAAATGATTATTAAGATTATTATTTACAAAATTTTAAGAGGAAATAGCGATGACTAATGCATTCACAATTCCCTTGATCACGATCGCAAATCAACCACTCGCGAATCCAGTCATCAAAACCCAAAAAGAAAACTGGCCACAAGTGGCAAATGAAGTAATTTAAAATAAATTACGACATTAAATTCCCCAGCCAAAGGAACCAACAGAAAAAAATATGATTTGTTTTCGTAAGTTTAATGTGAAAATAAAGAAATAAGTATACTTTACATTCGCCAGTGAACTGTGTCTGAAGGAAAGGATGTTTGAGGGGGTCGGTAGTGGGTCACACTCGGCATATGTAATATAACTTAACTCTCACGTCTTGTATACTCTAGTTTCAAAATATCATCACTAACAGAAGGTAATGACACTGATTAAAAGGGGAGTGGTTTCTCTTTTGTTTATAATAATAAAAAAAAGGGGTCATTTAACCCGAACCACCAACAGTAAATAGTCAAGGGAACTTGTAAGAGTACACTCCTACGGAAACTCTTCCCCGAAAGAAATTTCCATCCCAGGACCACTGTTTCTCGAAGAATAATTATTATTTTGTAAGGTCATCACCTTTAGTTCTGAGAGTAAATGTATTTTGAAACGAATATACAAGGCACTTGAAATTACATTACACAGTCAGTAAGTCCCGGCACCTAAACCCTGAAGTAAGAAAACCCATAATGCCGTACAAAATAAGTTTAATACTTTTGAAGAATCATGGGGACACTAGTGAGAGGAATACACAGTTCACGTTTGAATTAAAGTATGAGTAAGAAATTTATTAGATTATTTTTAATGTTCAATAGTAAGAGAAATTATATGATAAGTTTTTTAATGTTGTCTAAATGGCTAATAAGGTTGTCGTCGAAGCTTATTTCGAATCGAATATAGCTTTGATCCGACGGGAAGCCAGGATGTTAGCCTGGCGGCGGTTCCTAGGGGGAGAACTTGATGTTGTGGGTGATTCTTCTTCTGTGGAAGAATCATAAATGTTACTATGAATTTCCAAGGGGTAAAGATGAATGACTGCGCGAGTAATTTCACCTGTTCTCGTACTCAAGGAAACCGATCGTACATAGCCATCAGGGGAAGTATGTAAAACTTTTACAATTCCCAATTTCCATTTTAAACGAGGACCGTCATCTTCCACCAAGACGACGTCTCCGACAGTTACATTTGGGCGATCAGATTTATTGTAAGATTGCCTTAAATTTAACAAATAATCCTTTTCCCATTTAATTTTAAATTTATTTACAAGCGAGAGGATGTATTTGTAGCGTTTACCAATTTTTATAGGATCTAAATATGTGGGATCCATTTCAATAAGTTCCTCTGGAACTGGGAGCGAATTTAATTTATGCCCTGTTAATAAATGAGAAGGGGTGAGTGGTTCCTCACTATGGAGGTCATCCCCTACAAAGGTGAGAGGACGGCAATTCAAAACCGCCTCTACCTCAATTATAATTGTATAAAATTCATCATAAGTGATGAGGGCATTAGTAAGGGTACGTTTTAAATGGAGTTTGGTTAATCCAATGAGACGCTCAAAAAATCCTCCGTAGTGACTGCTATGAGCAGGATTGAACCTCCATGTAATGGAGTATTGATTAAAAAATTGTTTTACTGATGGTAAACTATGTAACTGTTTCAAATAATCAGATGATGCATGGAAGTAGGTGGCGTTATCTGAGTAAACAACAGAAGGGACACCACGTCTACCCATGAAGCGGCGGAATGATCTCAAAAAAGATTCTGTGCTATTGTCTAAAACGAGCTCGAGATGGACTGCTCGAGTCGTTGCACAGGTAAATAATACAATATAACATTTTGAAGTAGCTGTTTTTGAAGTTTTAATTATAAAGTCAGGTCAACTCCCAAAATAGTAAATGGCTTGGTGTTAATAACTCTTACTTTAGGCAACGCAGCCAGAGGGGCAGACCTAAAGTGAAGAGCTTGCAAACGTTTGCACAAGATGCATGGTCTTGTGACTTTTTTAATATTAATTCTCATATGAGAAAAATAATACTTTCTACGTATTATTAAAAGGAGCTCTGAGGTTCCTAAATGATGAAAGGACATATGGGTGTCCCATATGATGAGTTTTATTAAATGATGATTATTTGGGAGTAAATAAGGGAATTTGGTGTCATAAGGTAGGAAGGAGTTTCCTAACCTTCTATCACACCTGAGTATACCATTTACTAATATTATATTAAGCTGTTTACACAGATGTGTAAGGGGTTTTTTATTTTTTAAACAGTCTAATTCAGACTGAAAATGCAGACTTTGCATATATTTGATCCAATATGACTCAGAAATTTGTTTCTCCTCCATGGAGAATTGATGAGAAAATTCAGGTTTTACAATTGATTTATTTAAGGGGGATTTATTTACAGAGTTTTTCAAATTTTTTATGAACCTGAATACTAAAGCTGTTATTTTTATAATTTTATTGTAAGATGAATAGTTCTCACTGTTCAGTATGCTTTCAACAGGAGCAACTGTCACAGCTGAGATTATTAAATTTTCTTCTTCATTTTGTGAAGAGGAAGGATGTTCCCTCCAGACTGGCCAGTCTGAGGGATTTAAGAGCCAAGTTGGACCTGATGTCCATAGATCAGAAGATAAATATTTACAGTCTGACCCGCGAGAAGCGAGGTCAGCGGGGTTGTCCTGTGTAGGGACATATTTCCACTCTATAGAGGGAACATTTTTTCGAATCTCGTCCACCCTGTTCTGGTTAAAGGTGGGGAGTTGGGGAGTTGTTTTTGTGAAAAAATCCACTGCAAGGTGACTTGACTATCACACCAAGCATATATCTTTTCAAAGTTTAATATGTTTTCAAATGTTTCTAATATAAATTTTAACATGCGAGATGATAATAGAGCTCCCATAAGTTCTAATCGGGGGATGGAAAGCTCTTTAATGGGGGATACTTTAACTTTTGATAATAATATTTTTGATATGGGTGTCGAGTCTGCACAAGAGACTACGTACACCACAGTACCGTATGCAGAGCCAGATGCATCGGAAAAGGCGTGGAGTTCCACATTAATTGAATATATAAGTTGCCTGGGCAATTTTAAGTTTAAACATTGTTCAAATTGAACCACAAGTGATCTCCATTCTTTTTGAAGATCATTGGGAATCTTGTGGTCCCAGTCAAGTTTTAATTTCCAAATTTTTTGTAGAAGCATTTTGCCTCTTATAACTACGGGTGATAAAACACCAAGAGGATCAAATGCAGAAGCAACATTATGTAGTATTTTACGTTTGGTATTGGCTTCTGGGTCGAAGCTACGAGTGGGGTAAGACATGGTATCTGAAGAAGTATCCCATTCCATACCTAAAATTTTTAAACAAGGTTCTTCTATGCCCAATTCCTTTTCTTGAAACATAGAAGCAGCGAGAGATGAGTTGGAAGCCCACTCTCTTAAATTTAAACCAGCCTCTGCAAATAAGGACCTGGTTTCTAAAAAATATTGTTTTATTTCCTCCTCGGTGTCAAATGTACCGAAAAGGTTATCTACATAAATTTGTTCTAATATGGCATCTTTGTATGCCGTTTGGGATTTATTTACATGGTGATGGAGGCATGCTGCCAATAAAAATGGACTACAAGTTGCTCCAAATAGTACTGATTTGAACCTATATGTTACTATAGGCGATTGGGGGTCTGAGGGGTCTCTGACCCATAGGAAACGAGTTGAATCTCGATCCTTTTCTGCTAAACGAATCCCTAAGAAAGCTTTTTCAATATCTGAGGAACTTGCGTACTTTTTTATTCTAAATTTTAATAATAATTTTCCCAGATCTGTTATCAGAGATGGACCACTGTGTAAACAGAAATTTAAACTGGGGTTATTGGATGAACAGTCATAGACTAAACGAAGTTTAGTTGTAGAGGAATTTTTGCGCACCCCATGATGAGGTAAGTAATGTAACTTGGCTTCAGGATGGAGGGGGGTGGAAGGTTTTACTTCCTCGATGAAGTCAAGGGACAGCTGTTCCTTTATCACATCGTTGTAAGATTTTAATAATTCGGGTTCAGTCCTGAGCCGTTTTAATACACTGTAGAGTCGACGTTTCGACAAAGAATAATTATCTGGTAAAGTGGGATGGTTTGTACGCCATGGCAATGACACTACATATTTCCCATTTATGAAGCGCAAATTTTCTTTAAATGATTCAAGAGTAGTCTTTTCAGCTAAAGTAAACTGCTCATCAGGTAATATTCCAATATGGGAGAGAGACCATAAACGATCAAGGTCGTCTATGGAGTTTTTGTTATATTCCTCCTCTGTGATTACAGAAGGAGGGGGGATAGGGTCCTCAGCCGAGGAATTATTTATATTTTCTATATTATTTATTAAAGCAGAATCAGTACTAGAAGCTTCAGCTGAAGCAGATAAAATATTTTGATCAATATTTTTAAGAGTGTGAGAGTTCTCACAAGTCTCAGTGGAGACAAAATTCATATTTTTTGCATACTTTTCGAGGGGTAATAATAATTTTTTCAGGAGAGGTGTGTTCATCACCCAACCTCAGTTTGAAGGCAAGAATTCATATTTTTTTACTTTAATGGGAAACATATTCACAAACTGTCCAGAGGCAGACAAAAACCTTAAACCTAGTTTACTAAATCTAAATATTCCTCTTGGGAAAAATATGAAAGTTGATGCGCATTATTTACAACTTCCCCTCCCTCGGCATCTTCGAAGGGAGGTGAAGGATTTAAATTTAAAGAGTCCTCTGCCTCAGTTATAGAGAGGGGAGGATTTTCACTTAAAACTAATGGTTCTTCCTCCTCAATTATAGGGAGAAAGGAAGAATGATCAATATTTTTATGATTAGAATGACTAAAACTAATTATAGGATCAAAAAATTGGACTTCGGCCCTAAAAGAAGAAACAATGGTGACTTGAGAATCTGTGCCACCAGAAGCAAAGGGTAATTTGCCCCATATAATATTACCTACATTGGTTTTTAGCAAATTTACATTGTTTATTTTCTCATATGATTGGAGAAAATGGGGGAGGTTGTCGGATCCAAGAAGTAACCCAATATGTCCGTAATGATATCTGAAGTTGGATAAGGATTGGCAAGTGGGATACGATATTGTCTGAGCATTTGTGTGGTCTTTACAAGCCCAGGTATTTTAAGATCGTTGGGAAGGCGATCTACTATAACAGCAGATATGGGGATCACCCCCTCCTTGGTACTGATGTTTAAGGTGACCACATCATGTACTGAAGGAGTGCCCTTTTTGTTAATTCCGTTTATGGAGATGTTAACAGTGGAATGAGGAATACAGTTTAATATTTTAGCCACTGATCTCGATATCAGCGAGACCTGGCTCCCTTGATCGAAAATACTTCGAACCAAGATGGGTTTGTCTCCTTTATTTATTTTTAAATCCGCTATGGGAAGAGCTACACCGTGACTCTGAGCCAACAAGGTGGAGGTTAGGTGGTTAGGTGGTTTGAGGCGGATTGGGGTACAGTTGTAACATACTCTGGTTTTTTATATTGGGGACAAAGAGCAGTATGATGTTCAGGAGACTGACAAGTGTAACACTTTTTAGTGTTTTGGCAATCAGGTGTGGGATGGTTGGCACCTAAACACTTTCGGCACCAACGATGACTGTTAACTAATTGATTGCGAAGTTCAAGGGTGTTTAAAAGACTACAGTTGGCAGTGTAGTGACTGCTGTTACAGAACCGACATTTTATAGGGTTATTTTGATTATTATTATTATAAAAAGTGTTGTTATAATTATTTGAAGGGCGACTTTGATGGTAATTTTGATTGTTATTATAATATGGGGTTTTATTTTGATGGTTAGGGGGGTTATTATTGTTAAACCTATTAAAGTTGTTATTAAAGTTAGGTTTATTTTGGTTAGGTTGGTAATTTGGTTTATTATTGGACTTTTGAGGAGGTGAGTTCACATTTGTATTTAAGATAGTTGATTGTTTGGGTTTGGCCCCTTGTCCCTTCCATTTATTATTGGAAGGTGAAGTATGCTCAGATTTTTTATGGGGATTTTTATCGTCCTTGTTGGATAATGTTTGGCCTGAGGCCTCTAAAACTGAAAGGGCCTGATTTAACATTTCAAAAAGTAATTCAAGGGTCCAACTTTCACCAGCCCTGTCCCATTTAACCTTTTCTTTGATTTGTGAGGGCAATTTTTGGGCCAGTAAAACACCCAAAATTGTAGAACCAGTTTTGTCATCAACTATTAGTTCCTTATTTTTTAAAGATTCTACATAGCATTTTATGTCAGCTTTATATTGATAAAGATCTGCGTATTCATATCTAGGGGGGGGTTAACTTAGTTAATTTCAATATTAAAGTCTCTTGGACTTTCGCAGGGTTATTAAAATCTTCCTCAAGAAGATCTCGAATAATTTTATAATTAGTAGCGGTGATGGCATAGCCAGATACCATCTGTTTCGCTGTGCCTTGAAGGCAATCCAATAATAAACCGAGTTTACTAAGATCAGAATAGTTCTGACCTCCGACATAGTTTTCAAATGATTCAATAAAAGAGGCATATTCTAAAATATTGCCACTAAAGGTAGGTAGTTTTTTAATGGTGGGGCGTTTAAATGCTTCCGGCTCTCTAGGGGTAGCCGGAGCAATCGGTGATGCAGGACGCGAAGCTGGTCGCGAAGGTGGTTTAGTAAGTGTTTTAATTTGATATTTAATGGCATTAATGGTTTTTAATAGGGTGGTATGCCTTAAATAATTTTCTTCATCATCAATTAATGAATTCTCATCGTCCAAAAATTGGGCGATGTTATCGTCAATTTCAGCTAATTTAAGATCTAAGTCTTCTAAGTTAGTTATAATATATCCTAAGTCATCAACTTTGGAATTTGGATCTAATAATTTGTTATTGGCCTCGTTAATAGCCTTGGTAGCACGACTCCGTAATGTTTTACGTGATTTTTTGTGTGCCCCATAGACTTTGAGGTCACTATCTGATAAATCAGACATGGGAGAAGCCATTTTTAATCAAAAATTTTAAAATATATAAACAAAGAAAAATGTGTCTTGAGACACAAAAATATTAAAATGTTTAAATTTATCAGATTAAATGTTGATTTATAATACAAGTACAATATAGATTGTACAAGTAAAAATATTGTACAAGTACAAGTACTTAGTACAAAAATAATGCGTCCTGAGACACAAAAAAGATATTAAAATTTTCAAAACTATAAGATTAAATGTATTTTATAATGTTCAACAAAAAATGTTGAACCGATGAACCGGTCTCAGATGTACCGGTATAAAGCGCTGGAAAATATTGTATAAAAATTTTTATACATGAAAGAGTGTCTCGTGACACTAAAAAAATCAAATTATAAACTAAGTTATTTTTATATAATATATATACCGGATAAAACCGGTAAAATGTGAATACCTATACGAGGTATCACTGAAAAGTATATATATATATATATATCCAAATATATATAAATATATAAACTATAGGCTTTGTTATTAAAAAAAAAAAAAAATATTGACCCTACGACCTTTCAGTGAGTGGTGGGATTATATAATATATATATATATATATAAATAATTTTATGAATATTGTTATTAGAAATATTTAAAACTAACTTAATATTAAGTAATTGTGTTTATATTACACAAACAGATTTTATATAATAATGAGACTTAAAATTATTTAAAAACGTATGTTCTTCTACATACAAGAGATATAAAATACACAAAATAAATACATTTTTACTAATGTAAAAATAAAATGAAAAGAAATGAATTCACTTCTAATTGAATGAAGGAGTTTTATTATTTATATATATATATATATATATATATATATATTATATATAAATATTTTTTATATATTATATATAAATTATATATTATATATATATATGTATTATTATATTTATATATATGATATAAATGTGTTTTTGATATATATATATATATATATATATATATATATATATATATATATATATATATATATATTTTTAAATATTAAAAATATTTTATTTTAAAATATTTTTAAAAAAAATAACTGTGGTTGTTATTTTATTTTGATTTTATAAATTTTTTAAAGTTTTTAACGGAAAATAAAACTTCCCCTAAATTTTTACTAAATATTTTTATTGAATGCCCTCTATGGAGCCAATAAATTTGGATGTGAAGAACTGGAGACTTATGTCTCATGTAAGCTCCCACACAAAAAAAAATAAAAAATATGTTTATTTAATATTTTGTTCAATGGTGAAAGTTGTTTAAGGGGAAAATTATGTTCAAGTTTAATATATATATATAATGACACGAAGTCACAAAATATAAAAATTTATATAAAAAACTATTATTAAAAAATAGTTTAAAAAAGCGCCAAAAAGGTTATGTAAAAAAATGATTTTGAAATTTTTTATGAATATTAGGGTTCGTGTGCCAAGTATTAAGGCACACAAAGGTTGGGCGCCACTTAAAATGTGGGGATTTGTGACCCAGTCCCAGGTAGCTGGGCTAATGAAGACCAGATCACAAATTTATTCCACATTTATTCCTAACCTCAGAAAAATCTCAGACGCGTTACCACTTTCGCTCGATTAGTCTGAAGGCAGCCAATGAATAGTGGAAATAAACTTGTATATATATATATACCCGATGGGTCTCGTGTGGGCCAGGGTAATTACTATATATATATATACAAGGGAATGAAGAATAATTATTTACTCTAAATCTACTGCTATATAGACCGAATGCCCATAAAAAGGACCGAGTTTTTATTTATGATAAATTTGGGGATGAAAAAGTTTTGTTGTATATTAAATTTAAGTTATATATACATTATATAGTTTATAATATATAAATTTATATATAATATATATATATATATATATATATATACAAAAAAATTGAAAAATAATTATTTATTTTATATTTACAGCATATAGACCGAAATGCCCATAAAAGAACTGAGGGTTTTATTTATGATGATTTGTGGGGGACGAAAAAGTTTTGTTCGATATTTAAATTTAATTGAAATGTTATTTGTAATATATTTTTACTGAAAATTTACTAAGATTATTTTTATATGTAAGTCGCTCGATGTTTGAAATTATAAAGTTTTTTATTGCGAAATTATTTCTGAATTTCCGAACATATTGTAACCACGTTATCGAACAAATGTAGTATAAATATAGAGACTTTCGAACGTTGATAAAGATGAAAAAAACTCAATCAAATTTCAAAAGTATGAAACAATAATAACAACAATATTTGTTGTGATAACGGTAACAATAACAGTACACTACTAAGACTTTCTATAATTAATACTATGAAAGCAATAATTTAATAATAATAATTAATATAATAATAATATAATAATAATAATAATAATAATTAAATAATAATTAATAATAATAATATAGAAAGCAGCTACACTAGCTACACTAAAATAAATGATGATAATAAAATATAATTAATTATTTTAATGGAATTAATTATGTAATAATTACCAACAATAATTATTATTTGTAGGAATAATCTTCGTTGAAAACACAAAGGTGTTTCAGTAAAAAGATGAATTCCAATAATAACTTTGCTTTTGTTCCTCAATGAATCTAGTTCTTACAAAGAAGGCTAGAGGCCATTTAGGAACTTGCAAGCAAGGTTTAATAGAGGGAAGACTAATTATTATTACTAAACAGAGGTAAGGCCTCTGTCTAAGGGAACTAACTTGCTCCACCACCAGGGGTTAAACTATGTCTACCATTACCACTAGTTACAATTTATCATGCACGGAAATTTGGGGAAACCGCGAAATGTTACACAATTTTTGAAAACTCGCTAAACTTTGAACATTTAATTTTATTATTTTGTGACAAATTTTTATGGATGTGTATATATATATATACGTCTATATATATATATATATATATATATATATATATATATTATATATATATATATATATATATATATATATATATATATATATATATATATATATATATATATATATATATATATATATATATATATATATATATATATATATAGAAATTATATTTGTGTAATAAAAATTATATAATTTCAATTACAAATAGTAATTTTAATTAGATGAGTCCTTTCAAGTAGCTATTTTATTTGTCAATTTTCGACTCGGAAAATTTTCGGCACGTGATCAGTTATCAAGACAATTTTTAAGATTTCTAAGTAAAATTTTATAGATTTATATATATAATTTAACAATTATACATATAAAGAACGATTTCCATTTATAATATTAAAAGGGGGAGTGTTACAATAACATTTTTATGACAAGAATCGATTCTGTGACGACTCTTGCAAAATCCAATTTCAGGTATGAAATATGGAAACATTTAATTTTTGATTTTTAATTATTATTTTCAACTTTTTATTTTCTACGTTCTTTACAATCTATATTTAAGTTTTAATATCAATAAAAAATGGTTCTCATTTTTTATTGACGAGGCAATAATTTATAACCTACTATCTAAGTGAAATTTCCGACTTTAACAATAGCGAGATTTTTTCTCTATGAAACATTTACTATAATGAATTTTATTCCTTTAATTTCTGCGTTTTTACTTACTTTTCTTTAACTTTTTATTTTTATTATTATTATTTTTTAATCAAATCTGTGAGTTTGAAATTTTCTAAGTATTTCCCTTATATTAAAATCTCCCAAAATCCTTTATCTTTTCAATTTTCCCTTTTTAGCGTTTTTGCTTACTTTTTTGAGTGCGATTTTATTGTTTGCATGTGTAAAAAAAATAAACAAAAAATCAGTATACATCACGTTGGGAAAAAATGTGTGTAAATATCATACTTTTAAACTTTCACCGAAAAAAGAGGGAGAATAAAAGATAGGTAAAAACCTCGAAGATTCTTCCACCTATCAATAAAACTGGACATCTAAATTTAAGACGGAATAAAAAGGTGACTTGGAAGGTGATTTGCACAGATATTTGGTCTGGTGATAAAAACCAGCTACCAAATAACCGTAGGCGAAATCGGATTAGTCCAAGTCTTTGCGAACTATTCTAACAGAAGTACTTTAACATTGTATAGCAACTCGTGGGTCCACTATCAAAAATTGAATTATTCCAAATAGAACAACTCAATCAGAAGAGACTGATTTGCTACACAATGTCACTTATCAAAAATTAATATATATAACGAATCAAAAAAACTATTGCCTTTTTTTCTAACATATCTGTAAGGAGAGAAGGGAGGCTAATAGCCATTAGTGGGGTCCTATCAGTTTGTCCAGGAAGGCTTTATGAATGACATACCTACACAATTTTCCTAGGATCAACATCTATCGGAAGGAAAGTTTTCAATGGCTCCGCTGTGAATTTATATAAAAAAAAAGAATTCATCAGCCCTGAATTAAATGTCGGTAAGACGCCTCCAAAAAATGGCGCGGAACCTCTAAAAATGATAGGGGAAGCTCGTTTGAGGAAATAACGCGCAAGCTTCATCAAAAATATTATTATGCTACTTTAACTGCATTGATAAATGAATCTTGTAGAATCTCTTTCGACTCGGAAATGCAAAATATGGGACAGAGTCTACTGAGCGTGCAGTAATTAAGAATAAGTCTCGCCACCTCCGATCGCTCCTTTTTATACTCGACGGAAAAGATGCTAACGTGGTTGATGGCGAGTAATTAATCAAATAAACCTCAATTTTGAATTATTGATGTTACAATGACAAATTTACTATTAAAAGATAGCGAATTTAAAACTATATAGTAAATAAATAAATTTATTGAATGAATCAATGTGGATTTATTATAAAAATTTTATCGAAAGTTCATGATGGCGGTCTTTGGCAACTCATCACGTGTTTGATACAGGATATTTTTTATCCCATAGAGAATTATATGATAAATATAACTTTTCAATTAAGGATAATTATCAATTTTAACAACAATTAATAAGACCAGTATTCTCTACTGATCAATTTGGTACAAGAATCAAGTCTCTAGCACAATTATGAGGCAAGATATGTTAATACTTCGATATAGAAAAAATGCAAGGTCAGTTGGGGTCAAAACTTGACCTTTCGATTGAAGGAGGTCAATAACATTTATATAAGTAAAAGGTTTCAGTGTTGGAATCAATTAGATATATTAACCAAGTCTGACACTCATGGAGCACCTGGTCAACGAAGAGGGAGAAGGAAAACTTTCACAATATGAATTTTTCAATATTTTGAGAAGCCTATTTTGTCAAGTGGTTCATTGTAATTATAATTATTTAACTAAAACTTCGATTGAAGTAAAACTTTATCAAAATGCAGTTCTATATCTTTAGTATAATTAAGGGAAGTTTGAAACTTCAAAACGTTATCAAAGGGAAGTTAGATGCAAACCGGTTTTTTGTATCCGTTTCATTTTTTCTCATTTTGTGAAGGAGATGGTTATTTATTAATAATATATATATATATTAATTATATATAATTATAATATATATAGTATTATATATAACTATATAATATATATATATAATATATATTATATATATATATATATATTATATATACTATATATATATATATATATATATATATATATTATAATATATATTATATATATATATATACTATATATAGTATAATATATATTATATATATATAATATATATATATATATATATATATATATATATTATATATATAAATTATATATATATATTATATATATATATATATATATATATATATATATATATATATATAATATAATAGATATATATATATACTTATATAATATATATATATATAGTTATAATATATATATATATATATATATATATATACGTATATATATATATATATATATTATATATATATATATATAATTATATATATATATATATATTATCGATACATTGAAATATATATTCTTTTTGGCCGAAAATTGGTATGATAATAGTTTTTGACATGAATAAGAAGAATCCGGTGAAATTTTTAACAAAAAATGAAATGGGGGGGGGGCTCCAGCCCCTAACCCCATTTTTAAGGGTTACAGGTAACCCAGGGGTCCCAAACTTGGGACTTTAACTATTTATTTATTAAATTGAATTAATATGTAAATGTTCAAAGGCGGGTATTAGCTCATGTATAAGGGATACTTTTACTCTTACGAGCCCTTAGTGGTGTACGGTATGGTATTTTGAGATTTCTGGTTTAAAATTGCACCGACTGTCCAGGCAATTTTATATTAATAAATTTTAATTTTTATATGAAAATGATTATTAAGATTATTATTTACAAAATTTTAAGAGGAAATAGCGATGACTAATGCATTCACAATTCCCTTGATCACGATCGCAAATCAACCACTCGCGAATCCAGTCATCAAAACCCAAAAGGAAAACTGGCCACAAGTGGCAAATGAAGTAATTTAAAATAAATTACGACAGAGGCTTTAATTTATAAATATGAAGCAGACGTATGTACAGCAGAAGAAAAAGTGGTAGAAATTGGAAAAAAGATCTTCACTTTCAGGTCTTCCAACTTCTTCAGTTTCCACTCCAAGAGGTTGAAGACTGAAGCTTTGTGCTAGAAAGCGTTGATTTTGGATCTTGAGAATAGGGTGTGTTTGACTTTTTGTGGACGATGTGAATAAAGTAAATAAGGAAAATCGCGTTTTCACTAGGAAAAATTAAACAATAATCATAAAAACCACTTTTTTTCGGATTAAAAATGAGAAATAACTATTAAGTATTAATGAGGCTAGGAATCTTCAAAATGATTTCTTACTTAAGTTCAAAATAAATATTGATTCTAACAACGAAATTAATTTAAATTGGATAGTAGACCACTGATACTTGGACGACTCTGGAAGGTCTGGATTCCTAAGAAAATTCTATTAAATTTTAGTAATAAAATGAAATAATATTTAAGAAGTCCGAACGGATGCCAGACGACTTATCATACGAAAAGCTGTAGTGATGTACCCCCAAATACTAACTTTAGGTAATAGCTATTATAAAAATCGTTTTAAATTTAGTTTAATTACAAATTTAAGCCACGAATCGTAAATCGCCAGTAGTGAATTAGAACTAGTCGGTACTCGGTATGTTAAATGTAAAACCCAAACTCACAGGAGTCCTGTTCCGGTATTAGATTTCTTGCAATGATTATCTTCGTCCACACTGACACTGAACACACTCCACAGAGCTTCACGTAAATCAGGATCAGGCTGGTCTCGAGTGGACT
>JABUQX010084830.1:12500-17500 GCA_015478945.1 Trachelipus rathkii | reverse complement strand
TCCCCTCGACGTAATTGCTTCTTCCACAGCATCCTTCCATCTTTTTCTTGGTCTTCCCACTGGTCTCGTTCCGATAGGTCTCCAATTAAGTAATCTTCGGGGGTATCTAAAGTCCTCCATTCTCTGCACATGACCGAACCATCTCAGCTGGTTTCTTTCAATACATTCCATTATTGGGCGGACTCCGAGCTCTTCTCTTATTGCTTCACTTCTAACTCTGTCCCTCAGCGTTACTCCTCTTATTAATCTTAACACTCGCATTTCAGCAGCTTCTATTTTACTCTTCTGCATCGTGTTAAGTACCCAACATTCCGACCCGTATAGTAATATTGGTCGTAGGATGGTTGTATATATAGTCACTTTTACCTCTACTGGCACTCCTCTCTGCGTCATCAATGGGTACAACATTCCCACATTCTTTGAATATTTTGTTATTCTTTCCCTCAGTTCTGAATCTATCCATCCTTTCTCATCGAATATCACTCCTAGATATTTGAACCTGCTGGTCTGTTTTAACTGTGTACCTTCCATCCATATCTCCGCGTGTTCTCCCTGTCTCGATATCGTCATTATCTCCGTCTTCTCCCTGTTTATTTTCATTCCCCACTCCATCATAACTTCATTCCAAGAATTCACAGCAGCTTGTAGTTCATGTTGTTCCTTTGTCACCACAGCCGCGTCGTCAGCGTATACAAAGGTGTTTTCCCTATCCTCTCTTACACATATCCTCTTCAAGCAATAGTTGTCCAGATATAACGCAAAAAGTAAAGGGGACAGCACACTGCCCTGCCTTACTCCAGTCTTCGTTTCAAACCATTTCTCCTTTCCCATCTCCGTTCTAACAGTGTTTATGGGGTTTTCATACATATTCCTTATTATCCTTATCAGCTTCTTATTTATTCCATATGCAGGGTCTTCCATCACTATCCACAATCTCTCTCTTTGTATTCTATCAAAAGCTTTCTCTAGATCTATAAATGCGATATATGCTACCTTATTCCATTCTATGCTCTTCTCCACTATCATTTTTAAAGAGAATATCAAGTCAATTACACTTCTATTTGGCCTGAATCCGTGTTGCCACTCTCCAATCTTTCCCTCTAATTCTCTCCGAAGTCTTTTCTCTATTATCCTCTCGTATATTTTATATGCACTCAACAGCAACACTATTCCTCTGTAATTCTGGCATTCTCTTCTATCTCCTTTTTTATGTATTGGACATATCACAGCTTTTCTCCAATCTGACGGTATGTTCTCCTCTCTCCATATACAATTTATAAGTTCTGTCATCCATGCCACCATACCTTCTCCTGTTTTGAATAATTCATTATTTAGTCCATCGACTCCTGGGCTCTTTCCATTCTTTAAGGCTCTTATAGCTTGTCTCACTTCCTCGCCATGTATCGGTTCCAAGTCATCCTGTTCTCGGTCTTCCATTTGTGGGTTATCCTCCTCCATATATTCCTCGTCGTTTACCACATTTAATAATTCATCAAAATATTCTGTCCATATCTCCTCGACCTTTTCACTATCCACTATTGGTTCTCTATCTTTGTTGAATATCACATTCGTGTTAGGTTCATCTTTTGTTCTTAATCTCTTAGCCATTCCATATATCAACTTCCTAGTGCTCCTCATGTCTTCCTCCAATTCTCCTCCTATTCTTTCCCATGACAAGTCGATGTTTCGTCTTTTTACTATTTCTGCTTGGTTTCTCGCCAGAACATAAGCTTGTCTATTTTCCTCTGTCCTTGTCTTCATCCATAAACGGTATTTCTTGTTTTTTTCTTTAACTACGTCTTTGACTTCCTCATTCCACCAAACCTTTCCCCTTTTGAGTTTTATGATTGAAAATCAATCTCTTTCTATATATATATATATATATATATATATATATATATATATATATATATAATATATATATATATATATATATATATATATATATATATATATATATATATAAAATATATATATATATATATATATATATATATATATATCAAAAAGACACTAAGATATTTAAATAAATGAAGAATTTCTAAAATACTTAAATTGGAAGTAACGAACCAAAAAGAAAAATATGGGTACTCGGAATTTCGTTTAAAAGGTAAGGAAAGCTTAGCTTAAATAATTAGAACAAAAATTTTGCTTTGAAATTCATTTTACTTTAAAATGTTGAAACTATTGAAGCAAATCTTTGGTGAATCCGAGTATTCTAAGTGGGAGAAGCAATAATTTAAATCTAAAATGGATTATGAAAACAATTATTTAGATTTTAAAGTATACGATGAATATATAATATGCTGGTTAGGCTTGTTACTGCATTTTCTGAAGATCTTCTTTTATGCTTATTAATTATGACATGGATTTAAAATTTTATTTCTAATATATATATATATATATATATATATATATATTATATATATATATATATATATATATATATATATATATATATATATATATATATATATATATATATATATCAGAAATAGAAGAGTTCCTAGGGAACCTTATTTTATATATGAAAAAACATGCGAAGAAAACCCATAAATTCATTTTAACAGACGTTTCGTATTTACTGTTGAAACATTTCAAATGCAAAAAATAGAATGAACAAATAAAGTTAAAAATATAAATTTAACAAAATAAATTACTTAAGAAAGATATTAGTGCTATATAAATTCAAAAAAGTGTAAAGAATAAAAGTAAAAGTAAATAAAAAGATTATTAACAGAAAACAAAAAAGTAATGCGATAGAAAAGACAATAAATAAAAAATAGAAGCAAATGGAGAGAGGAAAGGAAGAAATGAAAAGAAAACAGAGCAAGCAAGATCAAGTGCCAAAGAAAAAGATTATGGATATTAAGTGTTGGTTTAAGTATTTTTATGTATAAAGACTAAATTTTTAAGTTCTTCATCAATAGAAGCAGATTTTAGAACAGAAAAGTTATTGATGGATATAGGATATTTAGTAAGATCGGAAATGATCTCTGATAGCTTAATTCTCTGGTTGAGAAATAGGAAGATTAGTATGAAAGGAAATGCCCATGTGCATGAAGGCTCTTATCTTAAGTTGTAGGCTGGTATGGCCTACATATTCGACATTATAGTCGTCATAATTATATTTGTACTCGATGCAAGACCGCAATCAAATAGGAATATTTTATTTAAGATTAAGAAAGCTACCGATTGAGTGATTATAAATAAAAGAGATAAGAAACTTACAGTATGAAAATTGTTTCTGAAGGATAATTCGAATTTGGAAGTGGAGATCATTGGAAAGAGGTCCAATGCAGGGAAGACTATAATAGACAGGGCATTTAGGAACATCATAGGAAGTAGTTTTAGGGTGGTAGATATTGCTGAAAAATGTGGACACCAGTTTATTGAAAAGAATAGAAGGATTAAAATTGGAAAATTTATTGAGAAATGTTATTTCCTCATGAAAAGAATTAATTCCAATCAGAACAAAGTCATAAGCTCTAAGTATGGGGGACTTGAAGCCGCAGATTTTATGAGAAAGAGTGATAGAACTAAAAAAAACTTAGTTCCAAGCAAAGTATTTGTGGGTTTACGATAAGTAGAAGTAGTGAATGTACAAGAAGAATGCGAGATTGAAATATCCAAAAAGGAAAGGAACTATTAGATTCACATTCAAAAGTAAAAATAATGTTTTCATGTTTAGAATTTAGGTATTCATAAAGGAAAGGAATGTGTTCATCATTACAAAAAACAACAAAACAGTCATCGATGTAACGGCAATAAACCAAAGGTTTGAATTCGAGAGGACAATCATCAAGTCATTTCTGTTCATGGTAGGAAAGGAATATATTGGCAAAAGTAGGGCCAAAAGGAGAAACCATTGACATACCATCTATCTGGTTATATAGTTTCCCATCAAACATGAAGATGGAATCTTCAGCTGCAAGTTTTAGAAATCTAGAAAATTGCTCTCTATTTAAGCCATGGAAGAAAGAGTTAGTTTGAAAAATAAGATTGATGATAATATCATATGTTTCCGAAACAGGAATATTTGTGAAAATGGATTCAATATCATAGCTAGTCGTATAGCTCTGATTGGTATAACGGTTCTGAACGAAGGAAGGGAATTCAAAGGAGTCTTTCACTGTGTAGAAGGTTTCGAGTAAGATCTTCAAGAAGAGGAGTGTTAATAGCAGATAAAATAGGTCTTAATGGAATGTTAGTTTTATGGGTCCTCGGTAGACCATATAAAACGCCGGGAACAGAACCTGATGAGTAAAGAGAATTGTAAGAGTCTGGTATAATGTGTTTAGATTTAAGAGAACAGAGAAAACTATTAATTTTGTCCTCAATTTTGATAATATGCTTGAAGACATTAGACAAAAGTTTAAATTTCTTATTGGAAGAAATAAGATTAAGAAGTTTAGCGGTATATGTATCTTTACCCAAGAGAACCACATCTTGTCCCTTGTCAGGTCCAGTGATAACGTTTTTTTTTTTTTTTTTTTGCGTGATTTAATTTCTTAAGAATGCTAAAATCCCTAAAAGAAAAGATGGTGGAGAAAATTTTTCTTGAATTAAATTTATAGAAATATCTATGAGATATATTTATAATGTAATGTATGTAGCTATTGTTGTTAGTTATAGGAGTGAGAGAGAGAAGAGTATGACAAAATTTTTAAAACATAAGAAAAAGGTTTTATATATATATATATATATATATATATATATATATATATATATATATATATATATATATATATATATATATATATATATATATATATATATATATATATATATATATGGTTGTAGTTTTCTGGATATATATATATATATATATATATTTATATATATATATATATATATGAGTATATATATATATATATATATATATATATATATATATATATATATATATATATATATAAGAGCAGCAGCAGTATATATATATATATATATATATATATATATATATATATATATATATATATATATATATATATTTATAT
>JABUQX010084830.1:0-5000 GCA_015478945.1 Trachelipus rathkii | reverse complement strand
TTATTATTATTATTATTATTAGCACAAATTATTAACACTACCACTATATCATTAACACTAGTTTTATCACTAATTATATTATTATTACTATTAGTAGATTGTAAAGTGATTCCCAATCTGTAGCAACCACCATGCATTGAGCAGCCCTCTTGTTGAGCCATGAAAATGAAGAAGATTCGGAGAGGCGTCATGACCACACAGTTTACAACCTAAATCAGATTTTGTTTAGTCAAATTAAAACAGTCGATGAAGTATTCAAATATAAATTTCCAAATTTTCAAAGGTTCATTATCTCAAATTTTTATAGCTTCACCGAAGAAATCAAAGTAGAGAATTTATAAGTTTAAAACACGAAAATAATTTCATTTCATCAAATATCTTGTTGGCGAGCAAAAATTAGTTTTTGAAAACTTCAAAATTTGAAATTTTTTCTTTTTAAAGTTATTCGATCGTAACTATCAACAACCGCATTAGCTTGTCAAGACTTCATGATAAGTGACACGATCTTGCAGCCCCTACTGATTTCTTTCTTCACCTATTCCATTCTTTTCTGATTTTCTTCTTTCTTCTGTTCGTTGTTCCAACCTACCTCTCCAGAGTCTGTATATGTATGTATATGTATATATATATATATATATATATATATATATATATATATATATATATAATATATATCTAGATGTTATTATATATATATATATATATATATATATATATATATATATATATATATAGGACCTTTTCTGTTTTACGCTTGGGTCAGTTTTGAATTTTTTTTTTGTTTTTTTTTAATATATTGCTACTATATGATACCAACAATGAATTTCAGTGGTAACGGACATGATTAAAAAATATATAGGACCAGTTACGTTTTACGGATCCGTAACTTTTAAATTTTTTTTTTTTTTTTTTAACTAAAGGAATCCACCCAAGGGTAAACCGCAAAGATGGCAGGAGTCGGGGTCTCTCGGCCTTCCGGGGGAACGACAGGGTAGGACTAATTCCCCCCCTCCGGGGAGCAGGGTTGTGGAGTCGGAGTCGGAGTCGGAGTCGCGGAGTCGGGGAGTCGGTAGTTTTTAGGAGGTGGAGTCGGAGTCGGAGGTCGGAGTTTAAGTTCGGGAAAAGGGTGAGCCGGAGTCGGAGTCGGAGTCGGTAATTTTGAAGAGGGTGGAGTCGGAGTCGGAGTCGGAGTCGGTAATTTTCAAGAGGTCGGAGTCGGAGTCGGAGTCGGAGTCGGAGTCGGAGTCGGAGTCGGAGTCGGAGTCGGAGTAACTTTCAAGATAGTAGAGTTTGAATCAGAAAATTTTGAGCTGACAAAGTTATGAATTGTGACTCTGTGAGTGACTTCAATCGCTTCGTACAAGTTCACTCACTTGCGACTTCCACATCACAAAATGCAATTGTAAACTTCGAAGTTTTTTTAACTTGCACCTTATGTTTCAATTTGGATTATATTCTAATGAATTCAACCTTCAACCTTATACCATCTATATTTAAGATGCTGAAGAAATAAAAACTCCAAGGTACGAAGAGAAATTTCTCTCATTGACAATGGTATTTTATACTAGCTGCCGTTTATATTAATTCCTATCTACAGGGTAAGCTTAAATGAAGATCAACAACAAAAGCTATATCTGCACTTTGCAACGTGACCATTTGTATTAAAAGGTTGCAAGAAGTTCAAGAAGAAAAGAATACATCTGAACATATGTGATGAACTACAACTATCCCATTTACTACCTTCTCAAGTCATTTTTCAGAAAGCTCAGAAGATGAGTATGAAAAGCTTCTAGATATTGAAGAGTTTAGTCGAAAGCTTCGACTGGTTCAAGAAAAAGGTCAAGGTTTTTCCTCATCCTTGTACACAATATTCCATAACTTTAAAAAATTTCTCTGCTGCACTGAAAGAAGTTGAAAAAATTGATATAACTTAGAAGCTTAAATTAGAAGAGGCCATCGATAAGTATCCAAACATTGTACAAGAAGCTGCAATTGCTGTTACTGATCTACATCCAAAGCAAGTTAGCGTTGAACGGCTTTTTCTGCTCTTAGCATTATAAAATCAGACCTAAGAGGAAAAATGAAGGAGAACCTGGCAGATGCTATTCTATTTTTAAGAACTAATTCATTCATTGAGTAGATGACACTAGATGTAAGTTCATGTAGCAGTTTATATATATATATATATATATATATATATATATATATATATATATATATATATATTTATATATATATATATATATTTAGTTATATAGTGTATATATTAATAATTATATATATGTGTATATATATATATATATATATATATATATATATATATATATGCCAAACTAAAGAAGTTACTCGCATGATATCTCAAAAACTAAGATAGGCACAAGAAAACTGATAACATACATGGAATCAGCGTATGAAATTTGTATGGAAAATGAAAAAAAAAATTTAATTTTTTAAAAATTTTTTTATATCTCCAAAACTACGATAGGTACAAGAAAACTAATAACATATATGGAATCAGCGTACGAAATTTGTATGAAAAAAAGGAAAAAATTTTTTTATGCTAATAGCATATTGGGAATCAGCGTATAAATTATTTTTAGGGTCGAGCCGACGGTGGGACAGAGGAGGGGGACGTTTTCCATACCCCGTAGGGGGGGGCGGAGAAACCCCCCGCGACACACAAAATACCAATATATATGAGCATATATATATATATATATATATATATATATATATATATATATATATATATATATATATATATATATATATTTTATATATATAGGAATATATATATGTTTTTTTTGTTTGTATATATATAAATATAAATATATATATATATATATATATATATATATATATATATATATATATATATATATATATATATATATATATGCATATATATATATATATATATATATATATATATATATTTATATATATATATATATATATATATATATATATATATATATATATATATATATATATATATATATATGATTTTTTGAATTTATAAATAAATTAAAATTGTTATCTAGTAGTTATTTTTTTGTATATATATATATATATATATATATATATATATATATATATATATATATATATATATATATATATATATATATATATAATTTAGATCAAGGGGCTTAAATGTAAGTTTTCTAAGTTTGCAGATGATACCAAAGTGGCTACCTTAGTAAAGAATAATGATGGATATATAAAGTTTCAAAATGACCTTGATAAACTTCTTAGGTCGACAGATAAGTGACAAATAAATTTTAATTAATAGTAAAAAGTGCAAGGTTCTTCATTTAGGTAACTGAAATAAAAGATTTTTGAGTCTGTGGACCAAAAAAAAGATTTAGATGTGAGTATAAGCAGCAATCTGAAACTAACTATCAGTGTTTGGAAACAAGGAATAAAGTTAATAAGATGTTAAGTATAATAAATCGCAATATGGTTTACAAAACTAACAAAGTTATAAGTAGCTGTATAATAGCTATTTTAGGTCAATATTAGAGTATTGCGCACAGGTTTGGGCCCATTATTTAAGAAAAGACCTAGGTATGCTGAAGAGAGTGTAAAGTATAGTGCAACAAGGATGATTTCTGGCTTTGAGGGTAAGAGCTATGGGGAGAGGCTGAAGGAGTTAGGAATGTTTTCTTTAGAAAGACGATTTCTCATTTCGTGTATTTTGTAGCTAATGGACCCATCTATGTATATTTCAAGTTTGAAGTCATTTCGAAAAAAATGGTAAAAGTTGAAAAGAACAATGTCAAAAACAAAGATTTTGAAAAAATGAAAATTCTTAAAGAATGACTACAGACATAGAAAAACATTCGAAAACGACGTTTTAGAGGTCAGAAAAAGCTACAGTTTGCTTTTTTCCCCATCAAAATTGGCTGAAAATTAAGAATATTATGTCCACCTTTAGGGGTGGTGAAAATTGGGCTCAGCCCGAAGCAAATATTGGACCCTACCCTTTATTGAAGTAATATATATATATATATATATATATATATATATATATATATATATATATATATATATATATATATATATATATATATATATATATATATATATATATATATATATATATATATATATATATATATATATATATATATATATATATAGGCACTACTCCTTTAAAAGGAAGTTAGATAAATAGTCATGATATCGAAATATCTCCGAACCCTATGCGAACCCTACAGTGTTTTTTGTTAGCGCATGCGTCAACAGTATTTAGTAGGACATTTTAGAGTGTTAACATGTCTGTGTCCTATAATTTATTTAGTCTAAGGGATTCATTAAAAAATGAATTAGAAGCTGCTATTTAATATAATTAAAAAGAAATTGAAAAAATAAATAAATTTGATATAAAATTAATAATTTAAGTTAAAATATATTGTTCAAATTAATAATAACAAATAGATAGATAAATGAAAATAAAACAATATTGTTACAAAAAATTTCAGATCGCAGAACTCTGCTCATGCTTCCCTGCAGTGTGACGTGTTAGCTAAACCACCAATAGAAACATCCCGAGAGTTTCCACAAGTTGCTTTTTTTATCATGTTAATTTTTATATGTTAATTTTTTTTATAATTTTCTTTTTTATTATTTTTTAAAGGGGCTCGAGCCGACGGACAGAGGGGGACGAAGTCCCCCTGTCGTCCCCCGGTGGGCCGAGAGACCCTGACTCTTTATATCTTTGCGATTTAATCTTGGGTATTCTTTCGTTAAAAAAAAAAAAAAAACTTATTGGCAACTTAACGCATTATTGCCTTGAAATAATCGAGAAAAAAAATCGATTACATCGTTCGTTATATATATATATATATATATATATATATATATATATATATATATATATATATATATATATATATATATATATATATATATATATATATATATATGAAGCGCTTGTGCTTCGGTATGATATTGATGGATATTCTGATGATAATTCAATGCATAGATGTAATAAA